>VZUI01067395.1:0-15041 GCA_013401135.1 Cettia cetti | reverse complement strand
CCAGGAGGAGAAGCCCCCTGGGACTGGGGAAATCTTAGGGGTCTTTATAGGGCCCAAAGGGGTGTGGAAAAGGGTACGAAGCCAATCAGTAACAACAGATCTACATAAAATCCCGAGGGGGCTTGTGGGTCCCTAGAAAGGTCGCTGTGAGCAGAAGGTTGTTTCTTATCTGAGGGGTCTGGTCGAGGTTGTGCAATCTTTTTCCTCAGCAGGCCTCCCTCCAGGGAAGAGCCACTGGAACTCCACCCGCCCCCACAGTGCAGTACTTCTGCATGGCAATGGGGAGAGAAAAGTAGGTGATGGATGCAGTGACCTCGAGTGCTGTGCCCTCTTGTTTGCCTTGGTACTGCCAGAGCTTTTCCTGGCTAAACAGCATTCAAGAGCTCCACGCTGTTTCTCCCGGGTGTTCTAAAAGCTGGTGACAAGGATGTGCCCTCAGTCTGGCTTCACTATCCCTGCAGTGCACTCTGGGGCCTGCAGTTCTTTTGCCTGGATTGGGGTGTTTGGAATTATATACTTGCAGCTGGTGCAAGAGCTTTCTGAAGTGTGGGGATATGGATTGCTTAGGTACTGCCTTGGAGCAGTAGGCTAGCTTGCACTCTATGTGCTCTTCTTTAGGAAAGAAAAAAGGAGTATCAGGATGGCTTCAGATCACTACACCAGTGTTGGAATTGAGTCAGTCATTTCTGTGCATATTTGAATCTGTTATCCCACAGTCCTTTTGGAGTTTATCACTTTTTAACCTATATTACGTGGTTGGTTGCCCAGATGCAAATATGTCTTATGTTATGTATCATGTAGATGCTGAATCCTGTATATATTACATAGTTGTACTGCTGTGCAAGGCAGAGATTTGCTGGATGCACTTAATATGACAAAAGCAATTGATGCACTATTTCAATACTACTGAAAACCATTAAAATGCAAATTGCAGTTTCAGTTGTTACAGAAGACAGTACTGTGAAGGTTCTTGTATGTGCAGAGGGGGCTAAAAATTCAGTATAACATGATTTTCATGTGAGAACAAGAAATTCCTCTGATTTAGTGTGAGAGCTTGTTCTATAAAATACTTAAAAGCTTTGCTTTCTGGTTGGGTGGACGTTTCTGTTTGGTTTTTTGGAGTTTGGTTGGTTGGTTGGTGGGGTTTTTTTGTTGTTGTTGTTGTTATTGTTTTTCTCCCCTAGGTCTCACTAGAAGGTAATTTCATTCATTTAGGAGAACCAAGCAGTGATTCTGAAAACCTTTCACTGTCTGGGGTGATGAGGAGTCTGCATTTAGAAGGAGTTGAGCTTCTGTAGTCTGTAGGAGAAGAAAATAAGGACCCCTGTAATAGTTGCCAACAGTACTTCAGGGAAAGTCACAAAGATCAGGAGACAAATTCTGCGAAGCAGTCACTGATGATACAGCAACCCTGCTGTATCAGTTGTGTCCTGGGAACTTCAGATGGAATTTCAGGAAAAGCTTTTCCACTAAGAGGCCAGTGCAGCACAGGAGCCTCTTACCTGGGAATGTGGGAAATCTTGAAGATTTTACAGAAGTGGCCCAGCAAAGCCAAAGCTGGCCCGAAAATGAATTGCTGATACTTGTGCTTTGAATGACACAGTGGACTAAATAGCTTTTAGCGGTCCCTTCCTGGCAACATGACCAGTATTCTTTGATTGCTTACCAACCTGTGGTGCAAATGAGAATTTTTGTACTATTAGCAGTCATAAAGCCATTTTAGATCACCTTTCCACTGGAGGTATAAGCACAATATTAATTTCCCAGAAGAACTATATTACATTTCTCCTATTAATAAAAAGTTCCAACAGTTCATTTTTCAATTTTATCTTCCACATTAGACACAGGCACAAGATGTCCAAAAAAAGTGTTTTCCTGAAATAAGGACATGCATAATAACATCTCTACCTTTCCAAAACAGAAAAGTTAATATTAGCCTTCCGTTGATTGTTGTTATATTGAACAGGACTAACTAAGCACTGTTGTTTTTTGCGTAATGATAACAGCTAGCAGTGCCAAAACATCTTTCACTGCTGTGTCTGTTGCTACCCATAGTAAGAGCGAATCATTGCCATAATGAATGACCAGCCTAGGGCAGGGAAATAATGGGAAAAAGGGAGTATACATAGTGGAAAACAGAGGAAAGGACATAAGCCATGATTCACCAAACATTGCAGTGGATGGGGAAAGATGAGCTATTAGGTAAATTACGTTCCTCTAAGGTCTAAGTCAGTACTACCAGAACGCAAATATCTTCCAGTTATTGTTAAAGCTGGTGTTGGTTGTGTTTTTTCCACTAATGAACAGAGTGAAGTTTTCAGAAAATCATGTTCTTCAGCCTCCCAGGGAAAATAGACACTTCCATAATGCTTTTGATGAACTGTCCTGGGTCTCTGCCCCTGCTGCTTGCTGCACAGGCAGTGAAGTTCCCAACTCTTCTTTCAGAAAGAACTGCAGAGAAGTTTTTGTGGCAGTTTTATTTCATTCACTGCCTTTGAGAGTATATACATATTGCTCAGGGCAGAGGCATAACTCAGTAGCAAATTACTGAAGTCACAATTCATGTTTGAATTTTCTAACAGCAAAATCATGCCTGACTCATTTTTAAGTGGAGGGAGAAATAGTATCAAGAGCAAACAAACCTGTGGACGTAAAGCTCTCTTGCAGTGTACAAACACAGGAAAGAGTCCCCAGTGAGTCCTGAACTGGTTTGTTTCTTGGGTTTAGCTGATCTAAGAGATTTTCTTTGTGCTGTTCTATAGTTCCTGTCAGCCAAGGGTGAACATCAAGACCAGACATCTCAAATATTATTTCCTCCTTTAGGAATTTCAGATTGTGTTCAAGGGCTGACCCTTTCACTTCTACATGTTGGGGCAAAGTGCTGCCTACAAGGCACTGAAGTAAGAATATTTCAGCTACCAGTAGTAGGTACATTACACAACCATCCCACACAGCTGAAAAGCAGCACAGACAAGGTGTTTTGGACTTTAGGATGTTGCTGGTATGGATGCTGTAATAACGTGCACAGTCATATGTTCTCACCCATCTTCCCCATTATGGAGAAATTTCTGCAGAACTTAATGAGAATATGGGAATTTCTGCTTGTCTATAATATCAAGCAGAGCAAAATACATTTATCCCAAAGCCCTTGTTCAGCTCGTTAGTTCCCGTGAGATAACATATAATGTATGTCCAATTTTGCAAGACAAGTGATCTGCATTGGTCTAAAAAGTGACTGGAAAAAGTCATGGTAGGAACAAGCCATTCATGGCTACTAACTCCTGGGACACCTGTTCTGTTTCAGGAAGTCCCTAGAGGGATGGCAATTTAGTTGAATGTGCTTACACTCAGAATCTATTTACACTCTAAATCTTGTTATTGGCATAAAGGCATAGTTTAACATCAGCCCTAATAATATTTTAACAGCCTAACAGTCCAAATTACTAGTGCATTTACAATAACATGCACTCTAAGTCTGAATTTAATATAGAGAAACCTCATGAGTAATACAGTTAAAATTGTTTACAAGAAGATTTATTGATATCGCCTTCTTTTCCCTCATGCTCTGAAGAACCTTCCAAGGGCTCTCTCAGGTTCAAGGTCAAGGAGCTGAGTTTCCCTCATAAAAGGTGGAGTGGGATTGCAACAAGTAATCAGTGTCTTGATGTATTTGCTGTGTGCAGTATGAGGATGACCAGGGGGGGTCTCCTTCTCCTCAGACTTGGGTCTCTTTGGAGATATTTTATATAAAGTTTTATCACAGCCTTCCTCCTTCTCCCTGTTTCCCAGACAAAGTTTAGAGAAGTTGTTTGTCCCACAATGACTACACAGGGGTGCCAACATCCTGCCCTGGGCAGTCCCAGAGCAAAGGAAATGCAGGGATGCAACAGGCATGTGGCCATCAGTCAATTTGATGCCATGGCTAAAACTTGTATCCTTTTACTTCTAAGTGTCAAAAATCTTATTTACAAGGTTACAGCTATGAGAAAATTTTAAGAAAATATTGTCATTGTTATATGTTGTCTAACTTTATAACCTCTTCCATGCATGCTTGCTGTTGTCTACTGCTGAGCTGAGGGCCCCAGACTAGAGAGATGCTTGGCTTGCCCCCCTGCAGCTGTCTTTATGTCTCTGTAAACAGAGGTGGAGCCAAGAACCAGTATCCTGTCAGCTGTGCATAATGCCAGTGCCTCTTGGCCTTCTGAATTTTTAAAAACACCACCTAAAAAGCACATCTTTAGCAGGGATGCATTATAGTTTGTACTTCCTTAAGTATGAGGGTCTGACAGAACACAGGACTCTGGTAGATCTGAAGGAAGAAGGGCAGAATCAATGAGATGTGGGATAGAGTTTGCAGAGATGTGGGCTTTTTTTGACAGGGTGAGGAGCATGATATGATGCTGAACATGTGAAGAGAGGCCAGGGAGGGTGAGGTTATCACAGGAGTGCTAGTAGGGGATATGGGAGAGCTGAGAGGGTGATGATTCCTCATGCAAACATCATCTGATACCAAGAAGAGATTCATTACACATTTAAGCAAAGTCTTCATTGTATTGAGCCTGATTGACTCATCATAGAGTTCCTGTTTGTATACCCAACAAGAGTTTACATCTCTCAGCTGAAGATAAATAAATACAATCCTAAATTATGTAATAAAAATTGTCAACTGAAAAAAAAGAGACTACATTATCTCTCAGCTGAGTCCTTTCTTGGTTCCTGCTGAAACATGAAGGTTTTTGATTAGGAGCAATGAATAATTTCAATGTAGACATACAGGTAATGGCTTTTCTTCATTATTGGCACCTTTGCTGTAGTAGTTGTAATGCGCTTTTCAAAGCATACATTTTAGAAGGAGATGAAATGCTTGTTGGGAAATCGGAATCTCCTTAGCATCTCTCTCCTTTCTTTTCCTGTGACTGCATTACCAGAGTGGCCAGGCATTCTGTCCTCCTCCATAAACAGGAGTAAACTTCTTCATGGAGTAAGTGGTGAGGAGTTGTTACTCATCCCTTTGCTAATCTAGTCATTTTTCCACAGAGAATGATTTTCATGTTGCACTTTTTTCCTCTTCTACAATGCATTGTCTGGGGATGCATCCATCAGAGGAATGAGCTGGAGTAGCTCCTGTGAGATCAAGAATTCAGATTTTGTGAATTATTATTAATCTAGCCCATACTGACTTTCTGATATATTGTATATTAAAATTGTGTATTGAATGCCAACATTTATTTTCACAAAACAGAATGATAAGAAACTTCTGTCTGAATGCTTTGTATGAAACATGTTACTAGAAACTCGTTGAGGTTATTGATCCAAAAAGAGCAGGGTGATAGGTCTGCATTTTTATATACTGCATATTGGATTCATAAGCCAGCTCATCTAAACAAGCTGCTTCAACACTGAAGCAGTGTTAACTGTTACTTTCCCTCTCTTATTAAATTACTTTCTAAATGAGATATGTCTGATTAAATCATTTTAAAGACCAAACAAACAGTTCCAAATTTGATTAATTTGCCATTCATGAGCGACACTGAAGTCAGAAGAGACTTTGTTTAGCAGTAAATTGATATTAAACAATGCAGGTTCCTTCAGTATCACTGGAAACCCAATAGAGAATATGCCTTACTTAAACAGTTTATGACTGACAAAGAATTAATCACATTTATTAGCTTCTTTTTGCCGGTACTGTAAAAAGTTAGGAATATTTACACTGAAATAATTGTCATTGCTGAGATGGAAAATTTGTAATCAATAGAAGAATAGGGCCCATACTTGTGATAGTGTAAAACATTCCCTCAGGTTTTTGGAAGAAAGATGAAGACAACTACAGTGGAGTTACATTGATGTGTATTATCATGAGAGAAGGGGCAGTCCTTGGCATTCCTGAGATTAATTGGAGGCAACAGATAAGGGTGTCACGTTGTTGTGGTTTTTTCTTGCTTTTTTTTTTCCCTTGGAAGTCTTATTTTTAAAGCCTCATGCAGCTTCCAGAGTCACGAGGCTACACTGTGCTTTTACCTTCCTTATAAAGACATTTTTTAAAGTCTTGGAGACTGCTGGACAGCAAGGATTGCCTGTTGCGTCACTTCCATTTGCATTTAACACTACAAACAATGCCCCACACTAACACAACCTCTTGGTCCTTGCTGATGGAGGAAAGGAGAAACAGCTCACATGGCTGCACCCACTCAATGGTGCTTTCCACACTCCCTTGACTATCTTTGTGTTTGCCTAGTGTTTGCCATAATTTTTTCCTTTTCTCCCTATGTGAATTTATCAGCTTTTGTTTTTTAGATGTCCGTCTCTAGTACAAGTTTCACCCCTTCATTTTATTAACCCTGAGGGGTAAGATACAAAGTCATGCCTAGTGACTGCACTGACACTGGGTATCACTGAACACAATCATGGAATTCACACGTTATCATTCTGAAATACAAATCCTTGGTTTAAGAACAGTTGTTTAAGCTCCCTTCATAGTTAACTGGAAAGAAAATAGGCACTTCCAGAAGTCAATTCATTTAATACCAAGGTGAATCCCTCTTTCTTACAGGGGAAGCCTAAATAACTACCTCAAACTAGATGCCTTATAGTGGCTGCAGCTTGATGGGATGTATTTCATCCCTTTGTCTAAAGAAGGAAAAGAGCTACAACCTCTGCAGTCTGAAGTTCAATATGATGCATATTATTCTTAATAGTGAATACTTGAAAATGCCTCACTGATTACTCACCCAGAATTGCAATAACAGGTCACTGAAGTTGCTATTTATAGCAAAGCTTATTATCATTTATCCTCCTTGGGTTGAGTGACCTTGGAATTTTTTGCACATCAGACCCTTGAAATTTCATTTATTGCCTGATATCTGGCAAGGGAAGGAGACCATCTACATGCTCTGGTTGTTAATGTGAGCAGTAGAAGCAGTAATTGCTACTCTGCTCTACCTCTTCCTTTGGCTTTTTACCCTCACCCTATGGTGAAAGTGTTATGACAGTCCCACTTTGTAAAGAAGGGAAGAGTTACTGAATTTCAACCTAGCACAGGTGCGGCTGTTTGCAGTATCTTCTGTCCTTTACCCCCCTATTTTCAGTTCCTCTTGTCTCATTCCATCACAGGCACCATGAGCAAAACTTTCAAGGCAGGGTGTCACAACCCAGAATATGGATATGAAGATATGAGTATGGAAAACATAAAGCCGTGGAGAGTGCTGTGAGCTCCCATCATTCTGATCAAATACTCATAACCTCCCCCTCTGTTCCACAGAGATTAACTTGTATTGTTGTTTTCTATCCAGAAGGTGTTTTTTTTCTGTAAAATCGTGCAGTTTCCCACACAGTGGAAAATCAGGTTCCCAGGCAGTTGCACGCATAGATCAACACATTGGCACAGTGGTACAAGCTAAGGTGCCAGGGCATTCTGGCTGTGGTTGACTTAGACTGCCATGACCTTGCAGCTGCAGTAACACCTTTCTTGTGAAGGCATTTTGTGAACAGCTGCCTATAGTTCTTAAAATGCCAACAGAAACGTAAAAAAACCAACACAAATAGTCCTGCCAGTGAACCACCAGTAACACCAGGGGTTCAGAACTGTTTTATCCAGAAGTTTCCCTACTTTGAGGCAATTTTTAAATTTAATTTTTAATTTCAATTCTGTAGTCACTGATGCCTGTAGTCTCAACACACCAGTGCACAAGATGAAGTCATTCAAGCCAATTTCATATTTATATCTGATCTCCTAGTGATGTGTCACTTTTATCCAGAACTGCAGCATGCAACTGCAAAATGTCCAATTAATTATTTTCAGGCTTATGTAGTGCTTATGATTAAAACCTAAGTCTGGAAGCCAGGCTTTACATACAAAGAGAAAGCCTTGGTTCCAAGAAATGATTCTAATTCTCACAATCTAAAAGACCAGGACACTCAGTCTGTTCCCTGAGTTCCACTGTCTGATTTAAATGCCCCAGCTTGTACAGTGCTGAGGAAAGCAGTCACTTCTGAGAACAAAGGGCAAGGTATTCTGTAGGGCAACCTAAAGGCTGTATGTAGCCATTTTTCGCAAGGCTTTCTCCAGGACCTTCAGCAGAAGACCCTTATGTTAAAAAAAAAAAAAAAAAAAAAAAAAAAGAAGAAACTCACGATATACTTCCCTGCTGGCTCTTGGGTATGTAAACCTGAATACTTGCAAATACCCCAGAGAAGTTATCTGAAAACTTGCTTGCTGTGAAAGGCCACTATGGCCCTATTGTTCTGTCCTACAGCTCTGATGTTAGGATATCTGAAAGGAGAACTTTGCACAGGCTCCCTCCAGCCAGTTCATGCACTGTATAGTCCCCCCTCAGAGAAGGGGAATATGTCCATCATCTTGTGTCTCCTGCTTTCCTTCCACACCACTAGTATTCCTAGGAAGTGGTGTTAATATCTAAACTTTCTCTCTATTCTTCACACAGATACACAGGTTAGCACACTAGAGGCTTACAAGTAATATTAAAAATTTAGATTTAGAAGGTTTTTTTGTCTTTTTCATTTCACACATCACTCAGTTATTTAATACCACAAAATTATCACTTTGCTTCTTTCCTCTTCTTCAGTTTGGAATAGATAGTAAACTCCTGTTATTTCCAGATCGGGTCTCTACATTTTCCTCTGTTGATTTAAATGGAATCCATTCCTTTGTCTTATGCACTGTGTAATACAGTCTCTGTGGACTCCACAAATTATTTTCTGTAATCTCTACTGAAAGGTAAACTACTTAAAGAGCAGCATAATCTTTCCAAGACTGAGTCTTTTATTTTTAAAAAGCATATGTGTAGATAACCAAATGGTAGGTCACATGGGGCCTATTCATAATGTAATCAGGCATTTTCAATTTTGAAACACCTTATTCCAATAGCAGCTTCCATCATTAATAAAAAAGATATTTCTGTTGCTCTTGGATATTATGCTATTCACATTCTCTCTACTTTGTGGATCAGTGGACAATTCCTGACTCCAGGTACTTCTTTCCGTCCTGTGTAGTTTAAGCAGGTCTCTGCCAGCAGCTTATGGGCTGCATACAGAGAACCAAATTTCCCGATGTTGAAGTTGCTGTGTGTTCTGAGGGAAGTCCTCTTGTTTTCTGCCTCTCAGGAGATCCATCCAGGACCTGGGTAGCCTGCTTCATATGTATGAGTTGAACTAGACAGATAAACAAGGTTTCTATATCTCTGGATGCTCTTCAGATATAATTCTATCTAATTCCTGTGATCATTATTTTGAAGACCTCTGTTATTTTCAAACACCCTGCAGTTATGCTCCTCTGCATCTGCAAATACATTTCATAACAACTTCAAATACACAGTCATGTTGGGAAGGAACTGTGACCCTACCTGGTTCTGTTTTCCAATGTACCATATTCAATGACAGCTTTGAATTTTTCAGTGAGAGCCCAGATCCTTTATCTTTAAAAAGTCAGGAATCATGATTTGAGATGAAAGGAAATCAGTATTTTAGGTTAGCTTTATAAACGTAGCAGACCATTTGTATTCTGTCTACTGTAGTACGTATGAAAAGTGTGTCCTTGTCTGTCTTGCATGACAGCAAACATGGACCAAATTGCATAAATGCATAAATACATTAAAAACATTTCTTCACTTTTTTTTCTCACTCCTTTTAACCTACACTTTACATGTCCTATTTTTACCCAGCTCCCTGTAACTCACTCTAATCAGAAAAGGTCCATGCATTGTTTAGTGTGTACCAGCCCAACATGAGATTAAGAGACACAAGTGTATAAATATGTGCAGTTTTGTGCCTGCTGCTGCTGCATGTAAAAGTAATGACCTTTAAATTTACCGCAGCACATAACTTGTGGTGGTTCCATGTCACAGATGCCCATGCACATGAGACACTTCACTGCAGCACCTTTTAGACCTCGTCTAGTTTACCTTTCTCATTAGCCAGATTACTTGCTTTGTCATTGCAGCTCTAGAATGGTATGTGTTTATAGTGTTGAATTTCAATTTCCAAACAAGGTGATAATGCTACAAGTAGATATGGAAGACAATATCCCAGATGGAAAAAAAAAAGTTTATAAAAGGAATCCTGAGAGATTTATTATTTATTTATTAATCAAGACCTGTGCTCTGTTCATTTCGGCTTTGAATTAGTGGCAAAGGCAGGTATTTTCTTATTAGATTTATTAAACTCTTAAATTTATTTAGAAATAGTTTGATGTTGCTCATCTGCTTTAAATGTACATTAGGAGATGAATTGCTACTGCTTGATAGATGGTCCTAAAATTTTCTCTGAAGAACAGTGTAGGCATAGTTCCAACATTAAGAGGTAAGAGGGGACATGTTTGAGAGATGTATTAGTAACATCTTGGTGTCCTGGAATCTACATCAGGAAATCTTGGTCTGGGCTTTGGTCTCCTTCATAGCATTATGGGGCTAAATATTGTTTGTGCTGCTGAAAGCCATGTTTTTACTTTTAGTTCATTTGTTTTTCTCAAGAAAGGTGACATCCTTTAACAAGTAGGCCTACAACCACAGAGCACTTTAAAGAGAAAATATGCTACACATCACCTTGGCAGAATACTTAGCAGTAATGCCAGTAGGTACTAGCAGCCTGCAAAAATGTTCCCATATAACAATCTGTCCAAAGACCACAAAACAGTGACATTTCACTTGAAAGTAGACCTTTCAACTCTTAGTATATTAATCACTATTCAGGAAGATTGGTTGGACTTAATGTGAGTAAATTTACAGACTGATTTAACCACTTTCCCTGTCAACCAATCTGTTGTTCCATATGTCCAAATCAACAGCAGAGAAGTTCTCAGGAGACAGCAACACAGTTTGTACTCCGAGGCATCCATCACAGCTGGGTCTGAGCTCAGCCTCCTGAAATATTTGCACCAGTGCCCACAACTGCCTTCCTCATCAGTGGCATCCAAGTGAACCTACCTACCTAACTAGAGTCACTCTGCTGCTCCAGCTGATGGGAAAAAGTGGAGTGGTAGTCAGAGGTCTTAAAATTTGTAAGCTTTCCTTCAAAGCCAATCAGTTGCCAAAGAGATGATGGAAGGCACACGGCCCAGGAGCTACCCTAGCCACACTATTAGAAGGCATTTAATGGTACAGGAGCTGCTGCAATCTCAACAAACATCATATGTCATGCCTTGGTCTATTCTCTAAGAATGAAGATGTGATAAATAAGCAGGAGATCACTGAGACACACCAGTGCCATTTGCCTTGCTTTTTCAAGGCACTGAGTGAAAGTTTGGACAAGTAGCTTCCTTGAAAGTGGATAGATGTGGTTCCAAATATTCGCAGAGCTGCCAAGAGCATTGATTTGTGTGGCTATTTGGTCCATGGTTAAAAAGCCTATACTTGACAGAAGTACACATCATTCTTTGGTTCTTCCCCAGAAAACTGATAGAAAAAACACCAAACCTTCCTAAAATAGTCTAAAATATCAATAAAAATACCTTTGTCCCTGTAATAGGACAGGCCATTCTTTAAGAGATTGTGGGGTTTAAGGCCAATTCCCAGTGTGCTCTATGATGTGACTTCTTTAATGCAACAGCTGTTTAAAGATGCCACGGGCAAGCTAGGGAAGGAAAGCCAACTGCTTATCAAAAAGCAGTCCCCCCCAAAAAAGTCCAGCAACTAATTTTAGAGGGTTCTTCTTTTTTTTGGCCATTGCTATTTAGTTAGAAGAAGGTTATCAGCATTGCCTTCACTCAGAGACTCCTTCAAACAAAAGAGCAGCAGATGAGCAGAAGTCACTTTGGAGAAAAACACTGTGATATGATGTGATGTGATTGGTTTTCTCCTGAAGCAGATAGAAATTTCTCTTGCTCAGTACCTCTTGCAAAACTGCTGTCTAAAGAATGACTTGACACATTTTTTAGTTTTTATGAAATTTCCATTTTGAATATATAATTCAAAAATATGGATGCTGAGCTATGTTTATGCAATAAACAATATATAGTACACAAATATATTATATACCATATATACATAAGAAGTTACAAAGCTTGACAGAAGAACAACAACAAAAAAAAAACCAAACCAAAACCGACCAACCAATCAACAAACCAACCAAAAAACCTCCAGCAAAACCCAAACACCTTTGATGTGCTTTTCTGCTTTTCATATTAGCACTTATCAGTGCTTTTATTGCTTTCAACCTTCCTTGGAAAAAAGTAGTTAAGGATCATGTTTTTCTACTACAGATCATGATTTCTAAGACTCAGATAAATTCTTCTCTCTCATTCTCTTGACATTATTCTGTGTGGTTTTGCAACCCCTTTTTAATTCCATCTTCCAAAAATGTCTGTGCATCACTAGCCCTTAAAAATGTTTCTTACTTTCTTAGATAAAAAGTTGCTGCTAGGCACACTTTCCCTTTTGAAAATCACTTTTGAATATTCCTACTCTGTCTTGATATACATGTTGTAGCTGGGCTTTTAAACTTACTCATCAATTTCATGTACTTGTTCCAGCCCACTAGTATTTCAAAAGCTACATGCTGTGATAAGTGGTATAGTGTTTGCAAGAAGCCCTATCATTTACAAAACCACTTCTACAGGTAAAGAACAAGGTAGAAATACGTGGACAGATGTGCAGCTCATCCTGATAGACCTACTTGAGGTCTTGATTTGGTTGGAAGAGAAAGGTGAATGAGTAAAAGAGCACAGCATATTGTTTCATATTTTAGAAATACTTGTGAAGAAGTTCCAACTAGAAATAATTTGGTGACATCTATATAAGACAATACTCCATAGTTTCTGGATATGCTGAAATTTCTCAAAAAAATGGGAATTGTTTTGAGCTATAAAATGAAGAAGCTGCTTAGGCTATACTTTTTATGTCAAAAAACATAGTTTCAATACCAAATACAATTTCAGATTGGGAACTCAGTGTATACAAAGGAAAATGAAGAGTGCAATAAAAAAAAAAAAATCAGGAATGCCATGCTGCAACATAGAAAGTATTTCAGAAATGCCACATCTTTCTCACCTTGCCTTGGACAGCCCAATCAGACTTTATTACTTTGTTTCAAAAGGAACATTACAGAAACAGAAGCAGTTGGTTTTGAGAAGGGCACCAGATCATCAGAGCGATGGAGCTGCTGCCTATGTGAAGGGAGTTGCAAATGATCATGGCTGTTACTGGGAAGAGTATAAAGAGAAGATGTGATAAGGGAACCTAAAATACTGTTACAACTCAGGACAGACAGCTACAACCCAGGAAAGGTATTCTGGAGCCATTGCTGACTGTCTTCCAAACTCACTGACCTGATGTGCAACAGCAGCCAGGAAAGTCAGTGAGGAACTGGGCATCAGGAAAAGAGTTGTGAATGCCACATTTCAAGAACAGTATGGTGGTTCTTAGAGAAGGTACAGAGAGAAAAACTGCAGTGATCACAGGGATGTATGGGATTTCTTCATAAGGAATGACTAAAGAGGCCATGGTTCTTGTGCAATTAGTGGAACAGATGAATGGGGCCTAAGACTGAGGTTTACAAATCATGGAGGCAGAAGAACTAAGTATGTAACTGGGCTGTTAATTGGATCCCATGAAGTACTGGCACTGAGTGTGCCCAAGGAAACTGGTAGGAGACTGAATTAAAATGGAGAAATGAAGCACCTCTCTGGACTGTGAGTGGTAAGCACCTGGTGTTCTTTGCTGTGGGGTATCATAGAGGCAGACATGGTCAGCAGGTCCAGTGGGGGAGAGTAGTCAAATTCAGGGTCTGCAGGTCCACACACGTGTCAAGCAGAACAAGCATGGCTGCACACCCCCTGGCATCTCTCACGCAGTCCTCATTGATGGAGGGGCATGAGGAAAGAGGGCTGTCATATGCCACCTCTGTGGTGAGATTGTTAATCAGCACCCATTGGGCACTTCATATATTCTTAATACATAATGTAGTAAAGGACATCTCATTACTACCAGTCTATAAATTGTAGGCAAAGAGACACTTCATTTATTGCATAATCAACAAAGTGTAAACAAAAAATAGAAATTGTCTTGAGTACTCCAAATCCATGGAAGTCATTGTGAGTGACACAGAGTTAAGTAGGTCATCCAACTCAGACATGAGCCTGTCTACCAATTAGGGTAACATCAAGAGAAATACTTGTCAGCTAATCCCTGAAGACAGGAAGAGATTCACTCTGTATGTAATTTGTTAATCACAGTATGACTTGGGTTGGTTTGCTTGTTTTCTGTCAGTGTTTCTCTTGACCATGTAGAAGAAGGGAATTAATTCACTGTGTATTTCTGTCACTTTCTACAAGGGCAAAGACTTTAAAGGGGGGCAGTGGAAAGTAACTTCCATAAATGAAAATGTTTTTTGTTTCTACTTCATAACCATGGCAATTAAGAACTCAGGAAAGGCTGGTGTGTTCAGCTCCTTCAATACACAGATTTTGGCTCACACAAGAAAGGAGGTATGTTCATGAGCTTCCTGCATTTAAATGTTTTCTTAAGTCTGTCTCTGCACTGGTCATGTCTGCCAACTCTTGTTCTTTCTTGTTATTGCCTGGCACTGTAGGGAGTAATTTGTCTTTTGCTTTTATATTAGACCAGCTCGAGGACCCAGAGCTGAGCTTTACACTACTGAGACACAATGAACCATGACCAGTAAAATCTCCAGTAGCACACATGAAGTCCTCAATCTAATGATTGGAAAATATTTTATAATTAACCCCAGGGTGTGACAGTGTATGGCTTTGTATGCATACACTATTTTTTTCAGCTTTTTACCATGATAGAAAGCCCAGGCTTTCAACAGCCAAGTTGTTAGAAGTTTAGGGGTTTATTGCTATTTTCTTTATGATTCTAGGTGACACCTACTGTCACAAGATAAGGTAAGTTATAAGATGGCACTTCTAGTCATTGCATCCATGAGAGGTATTTGGGGGTCGATTTGGTTTTTTGGTCGGCCTTTCCCCTTTCCCCTTCCCCTCCCCTCTCCCCTTTCCCCTTTCCCCTTTCCCCTTTCCCCTTTCCCCTTTCCCCTTTCCCCTTTCCCTCTCCTCTCCTCTCCTCTCCTCT
>VZUI01067368.1:0-154399 GCA_013401135.1 Cettia cetti | reverse complement strand
TCCCCCTCTCCGTTCCCCTCTCCGTTCCCCTCTCCGTTCCCCTCTCCGTTCCCCTCTCCTTGTTTCCTTTTTCCTAAAGGCTTTCTTTGCAAGAGTGGAATGTGTTGAGAGGTTCTCAGCATACTAGTAGCTTCTATTGGAGTAAGTTTTAGTGCAGAGGCTACAGACTCTGTACTACATTTTGGGTGTCCTCCCTTCTTTAACTGAAGAGATATGAAAGGATGAGAGTCGTCAGACAATGAGGTGACAGATTGATTTCTTTGCCAGACAGATAAGAAACTGCAATCAAAAGAGTGGGCAAGTTTTGCTGCTTAGTGCAGTGGACTTCTGTTCCCTGAAACAAGAATGGATTCAAACCACATGCTCTAAGGCATCTTGGCACCTTAATGAACTGAAAATCCAGTAGAAGTAACCCCAGACATCTGATGGTCAGAGGGAGTCCTTCATAAAGCTGATTCCTTCAGCCTTTTTGTGGTGGATTTTAATCAAATTCAAAAGGAAAAATAAAAAGTTTTTTCATAACTTGGTGAGAGAATATTGCCAGGAGAAAATGTCAGGGAAAAAGAGTGTGATGAACTGTAAAACTGTATTTGTTATCACTGAGTTGAGGTTCAGGGCATTTAGCCATTTTTCATTAATGATCAGTCAAGAAGGGTAGTGCTGCCACAAAATAATTATTTATTGTCTTCCTTGTAATTCAACATTATTTAAAGAAAGACATGTGGAAAAAAAAAAAGGCCCAAGAATCAGGCATCATCTGTTCAAATGTGTTGTTGAATTTTTCCTTAAGATGGCTATTTGAAATTGAAGTACCTTTTTCAAAAATACATGTCCCTCACCAGTTTGCTGATGGTATTACATGGTTGTGAGTTATTACAGGGATGGTGGGTGCATGTCTTGAATGAAATGGTAACTCCATCTTTCAGGTTAAGCAGTAGACCTGCTGTGTCTGCTGAGAAAATACATTCTGTTTGTAACAAGGTGGTGAAATTCTCCTTTGAAGTAAAAGCAGTGTTCACTTTTTCTGGCTATTATTCCAAGCATTGCTTTCTCTTTTTTTCTTGTTTGCTAGAATTTTCAAAGCTCCTCTATCCCTTGTAAATGTAGTTGCTTTACATAAAATCAAAATCAAACTGTCCAAAAACCCCAGCAAAGGGTGTTAAGCTGATTGTTAGTTGTTCTAGACTCTGGAAAATGGACTGCCATTGTTTCAGCAAGGCTGGCTACTGATTAAATAACTAGTGAGTTATTGAAACACAGTCCAGTTAGGTTACCTTGAACACAGCTTTTTCCTATGATCTCTGCTCCAAGCAAAGCCAGCCACTATTCATAACTGAGCTTGTCAAGAGTAATTTCCTTTTTCTTGGGGAAAAATCCACTAACTGGTGGCAAATATGAAACTTTCCATGGTGAAGATGGATTGGTAAATGAGATTGTTTTCTTCAAAATTAATTTTCTGTTCTCTTTGAAAGGAAAAAAGAAAACTAAAGTGTTCATCCGTGGCTGAAGGAAAAAAAAAAAGTTAAAAATTTCTTCAGGATGTCATCCAAAGAGATTATGTCTTTGATAAAAATAAAGGAGGGGGAAAAGCATATTTTATGCTTTTTTTTTCTAGCAGTTTTATTAACCTTCATGATTTTATACTTGGTCTTTTTGCTTGCTGAGCTTTTTGAAGCCACATCACCTGAGATGAAGGGAGAGATTCTGCGTTTCTGTGCAGGGAGGGAAGTACGGTTTTGTTTTTCATAGTCATAGAAAAGAACTTCAGCAGATGATTGAAGATTAATTTAAAAAGTAAAAAAAAAAAAAAAAAAAAAGCAAATGGGAACATTATTTATGCCTCCAAACCTTGTAATTTTAGGAGGTTTTTAATACTTGGTGTTGTCAATACATAGATAGTCTTGTCAAATTGAAAAGTGGAATCAATATGTTCCATTTTGTGTCTGCTATTCAGAATGGCAGTGCTATGAATAATGCAAAGTTTTAGTAATTTTCCAGAAAAGCATTAGAACTGTTAAGCAAGGGTAAGATTTTAGCTAGGGAAATTAGACAGGGGCAGCAGAGCAGAAACCATCTCCAGTTGTAGCAGTGGTGAAGCCACATGCAGAAGCAGTTTAATTTTCCTCTCTGCTCTGCAGCTCCTTTTGCATTTCAGCCCTGAGAGATGAAGGGAGAGACTCCAAGTCAGTCAACACTATGCAGAAGACTGATAAGGAGATAAAATTAGCCCACAACTCAAACATCTAGCTGGTTTCTCACTGTTCAACAGGTTTATGTTAAAGTGGCACCACAAATGTGGTAGGTCAAGGGGACGTAAAGGACATTTAGACCTTGGTACTATGAGGAACTTTTTTCTTAAAAGTCAGTACTGTGGTTTTTTGAGATTTACCATCTAACTTAAAAAATGCTTAAACCCAAAGAAATTTATAACGTGTACTGTATGATGAATAATATATTTTCCTTTTTTTAGTTCAGAGGTCAGCAGCAGGTTTCTTTTTCTTTTTTGCTAGACAATGTACTTGATGTGACTGGATTCTTTCAGGGACATCAGGAGCTGTTGGATACAGCTTCTCTCCCTTTAACTTCAGCAAAAGGGAATTGTATCACTGGAATTCATTACAGCAAATAGTGTAAGCTATAACTGAGAAGTGTAAATTTCAACTGAAAAATTGAAATAAAACATGTATTAGCTAGCAAGTGCTTATTTTCTTAAGTGAAAATTTTACTACATTTGCAGATTAGGAGAAACTTAATAATCTTTAAAAATTATTTCTTTCCTGATTCCTGCAATAATTTTTTTTTTGATTCGTGGGGCATATCTTTCCTTCTGCATCTCTTCACTCTTTTGTTTTGAAGATTTATATTGCAGAAAGTAAGCATTTTCCTCCCCAATTCTTGTCAGATGAAGTCCTATTAAACAAGAAAATTGAATTATCTCTTTTGTTTGTTTTGCCTCTGTCCTATTGGGATGTATGAAAGCAATAATACCTAATCCTCATTAATTACAAAATTAATTTCCTTTTGGGTCATGGATTTCTTTTCTCCAATTATGTATTTAGTATACAGAACTCTGACATTTGTTCTAATAACCCTCTTTTAAACTTTCATATTGTTTCAACTATTTGTGTGGGCCTCTGCTAAAAACAATGTGTAAGGCTAGCTTCAAGTTGTTGAGCATTCAAGAACTTAAATGTGTTTCTGTTAATATAAGCATTTTTGAGGTTTGGGCTAAAATCTGCTGAGTATAATTTCTGTGAATACAGTCAGGCTTCAAAGGAATGGGAACATTTGACCTGGGAAAGAAAATGGGGGAAAAAAGTGAACTACAGAAATGTCTCATTATTAAATAGGCTTTTCTGTATTGTAGGAAATCAGGTATTTTGAAACATTTCAATTCCTTGGTAGCATTAGGCCCTTCAGCTTACCAACAAACATTGCTGCCATATCTGTGTTTAATAGCCCTTGATAGACCTCTCTTCTGTAAATATATAATTTTTATTTTATTGTTGTTGTTATTCTTTGGTAATTTGGGTTTTCCTTTTTAAATCCAGTTACTTCCTTGTCATCCAGAGTATCCTGTTGTAAGGATCTATGATTTTTAAGGCTGAATGTCTTTCACCATTAAAGAGTCTTTCTGGATCTCCTTGAGGTCAGATTTCTTATCTGCTCCCATTAATATTCCCTGAAAAATTTGCTACTTTGCTGTTAACCCTTCTTTGTTATTCTCAAGAATTGTCTCAGCACAGATGCTGTGCAAGTTTACTCAGTGTCTCATTTCACTGAGAAAACCAGCAATTTTATTCCTGTCTTTAGCTTCCCATCCTTAATCATCCTATCTTCTCTTTTTTCCGTTTTGTGGTGGGTTTTTTTTTTTGGTTTTTTTTTTTTTGTGGTGGGTTTTTTTTTTTTGGTTTTTTTTTTTTTTGGTTTTTTTTTTGGGCGGGGGGTTGGTTTTTCTTTTTGGTTTGGTTTTGGTTTTGTGGTTTGTGTTTTTTTGTACCGGGAACAAAGAATGTTTATCACATCTTTAATGACTGGATTAAAGAAAGACCTGTTGCAAGATAAGCTTTTCTGCTGTTGCTGGTTCTTCTCCTTGCTAATTGTGCTCTTCATTTCAGTGTTGTCTAATACCGGCTAGGTTCTAGAAATCTTCTGTTTTATCCATTTTCTCTAAAGTGTCTTTGACTGTCCCTTCAGTTCAAGACTGTTTCCCTGACTTGTGCTCATTCTAGAGAGCCCTTCTCTGTGTGTGAACAACCTGGTGTAGTGGAAGGTGGCTGGAACTAGACGCTCTTTAACTTCCCTTCCGATCCAAACCATACTATGATGCTGTGATGTCCTGTGGTTTTTCTCATTACATGATTTTTCATTCTGAGTAATCTGGTCATGCATATTACTGCTCAATTGTGAGCAGAACTGTTAATACAGGTCACAGAGTCTTAGTATTACAATAAACTTGGCTGAACATTGATGCTTTTAACATTAAAAGAGTGGCGTATTAGAGAGGTGATGATCCACGGTGTTACATGATGATTTCCTGTGTATCTCCTCCAATTTGTTTTTTTTTAAATGTTTTAGCACAAATGATTTCTAGGATACAGCATTTCAAGGTAAACAAAAGGTGCTGGGTTCCAGGAGCCAGAGATGTGAAATGATTCCTTAATTCCCTTCAGGACTACCTTGTTCAGTGAGAATTTACTAAGACACTGGCAGGGTCTTTTCTGGTTTTACTGAAAAATCCTAAGTTAAAAATTGTTCTGTTTTACGACTTCTGAAAGATTGAAGAGCGCAGAAGATGGTCTTAAAAATAAATCGCTGTAGGGAAATATGAATACTCAGGTGAATAAAAATGTTCTATGAAGCAGATGTCCTGCTATTCCTTGAGTTCACTGAACTCAAGACGAAGCAGTTTTCTGAATGACATTAGGGTGGTTTTGTATCAGATACTAGTAGAGGTTTCCTGCTAGTAGGAGCAGTAAAGCATTGCTACAAATTAGAGTGGATATTAAATTTTTTAACAGATTGGACAAATGGTAAGCTGGTATTGATAAATTTGCTTCTCCTTTAGCAAAGATTGGCTAAAATACTTCTCAAAAATCTTAGGTTGGGCTAAAATACTTCTCAAAAATCTGAGTCTTCTGTAGCAGCCTTTCTTACTGCAGCAGGAGCAGCCAAGGCTGTCCTGCATTGCCAGGTGTGGTGAGACCACCCTACTGGGAACACTCTCATTCACCAGTGCCATCTCTGTCCCCTTTCAGTCAGACTTCAGCTGACTTCAGTCACCTCCAGGCTGAGGCTATTGCCTGTCAGAAATTAACTTTGCCTGTGCTCTAGAGCTATCTTTTGTGAGCATAAATTGCGGCATGTATCTGTTGACTTGTGCAAAGCATTTGACACTGTCCCACACAACATTCTTGTCTCTAAACTGGAGAGATGTGGATTTGATGGATGGATTAGTTGGTCATTAAGGAATTGGCTGGATGGTCACCCTCAGAGAGTTGTAGTCAGTGGCTCAGTGTCCAAGTGGAGACCAGTGGCAAAGTGGCATTTCTTGGGGTCAGTGTTGGGACTGGCACCATTTGACATCTTTGTTGATGTCACTGGCAGTGGGATCGGGCGTACCCTCAGCAAGTTCACTGATGACACTGAGCTGTGTGGGGTGGTTGACACACTGGAGGGAAGGGATGCTATCCAGAGGCACCTGGACAAGCTCGAGAAGTGGGCCCTTGTGAACTTCATAAAGTTCAACAAGGCCAAGTACAAGGTCCTGCACCTGAGTCAAGGCAACACCTCTGTATCAGTACAGGCTGGAGGTTGAACAGATGGAGAGCAGCCCTGGGGAGGAGGATTTGGAGGTGCTGGTAGATCAGAGGCTAGGTGTGAGCCAAATGTGCACCTACAGCCCAGAAAGCCAGTTGTATCATGCACTGCAACAAGAGCAGTGTGGCCAGCAAGTCAAGGGAAGCAAAACTCCACCTTCCATGACTTTTTCTTTTATGACTCTACCTGGAGTGCTGAGTCCAGCTCTGGGGCCCTCAACATAAGAAGGACATGGATCTGTTGAAGCAAGTCCAGAGGATATCCATGAAGATGACCAGAGGGCTGGAGCACCTCTCCTATGAAAACAGGCTGAGAGCACTGGGCTTGTTAAACCTGGGGAAGGGGAAACCTTAGAGCGGCCTTACAGTACCTGAAGGGGGCCTACAAGAAAGCTGGAGAGGGACTTTTTTTTTAGAAACAGAATGTAGTGGCAGGGCGAGGGGCAATGGCTTTAAACTGAAAGATAGCAGGTTTAGAGATTAGGAAGAAATTCTTTACTGTGATGGTTGTTGGAACAGGTTGCCACAGAAGTTGTGGATGCCCCATCCCTGGAAGCGTTGGGGAGACTAGGCTGGATAGGGCTTTGATGCACATGACCTTGTGGACGGTGTCCCTGTCTTGCCAGGGAGTTTGGAACAAGGTTATCTTAAGGTCTCTTCCAGCCCAAACCATTCTATGACTTACTGTTTTTCTCATAGGCACCAATTTGCTAGAGTCCACGTGCCCTCCATTAGGGAGTGATGAAAAGTCCCTGAGGTGGTGGGTATTTCCTGCTTGGCATTTGCAGAATTGAATATATGCCATCCCTAATTGGTTTTATTAAAGCCTGTCACCCAAGCAGACAAATTTTCCAGGTTCTTTTTTTGAAGAAGTGTTAGTAAACAGAATTAGCAGATATACTGTCTCCCTGCTGTTAGTTGCCAGTGGTATTCATTCTTGATTACAGTATAATGATTTTCATTTTTGGTCTTCCCTGGATCTGTGCCCTCTGTAACAGGATGGTTATTTAATGCTTACACAGTGCTTCCAGCGGGCAGCCACTCACCCTTTTTTTTGGCAATTTCTTTCTATTTTTTGTAATACATTTCCCGTACTAAGATAGTTTGAGGTGAAAAATACAAAAGCAATGGAAAAGAAGGATATGGTATGATGTCTGCTTACAACTATGAAGTGATTCCATTCTTACCAGTAAAACTTATCTTTGACAAATTACTGACATGATTTCTGATAACAGAAAAGAGAAAAATATATCCACCTATGTATTTTCTTGATGTTGTACATAATTTTAAGTTAGAAAATAGTGATGTACAAATATATTTCATGTTTGTCACATCTGAATAGCAGCATTGTGGGCATAGTTCATCACTTTTGCTATGTCAATGCCAGCAAAAATTTGTATATGCATGAATGTATGTCTGCACTTAATGAAAATATAGATGGTTAGCAGAAGATTCTGTTTTGTTAGCTGCTGCTTCACTTGTTAAAATGCCAGAAAGAAAAGCTTAATACATTGTTGGCTGAAAAGTCAGGCAAGTTAGCCCAGGGAAAAGAGTCCAGGCAAATTAGCCCAGGCAAAATAAAGTGGGAATTAAACTTGGCAGGCTATTTACTTATATGGTGGGGGAGCAGGAAAGTAAAAGCATGCATTTTGCCAGAAGAAATTGGAAAGTCCATTCAAAGAAACCCCTCTACATTAATGTACTGAGTTACATTATCCTCTACAAAAATGTACTGAGTATGCACGGCAAGCCTTTGGTAGCAGTGGGGGGGGATTGGGGGGCAGAGGGGCTACAGGGGCGGCTTCTGTGGGAAGCTGCCAGAAGCTTCTCATGTCCAGTGGAGCCAATGCCAGCCAGCTCCATGATGAGTCCACTGCTGGCTGAGGGTGAGTTTTTCAGTGATGGTGGTAGCACCTCTGGGATAATCTATTTAAGGGAATGAAGTTACTGCACAGGAGCAATTGCAGCTGGAGAAGAGAGGAGTGACACTATATGAGAGGAACAGCTCTGCAGACTACAAGGTCAATGCAGAAGGAGGAGGAGAAGGTGTTACAGCAGAGCTGAGGTTCCCCTGCAGCCCCTGGTGCAGACCACAGTGAGACAGATGTCACCCTGCAGCCCATGGAGGTCCATGGTGAAGCAGAGATCCACCTGCAGTCCATGGAGGACCCCAGACACTAGAGGGCGGAGGCCCAAGGGAGGCTGTCAAAGAAGTTAATTAATGACTAAAGTCATCCACTGTGGCCTGTGTCACCCTGTGCAGCTGGAATGCTGTGGTAGCATTAATGTGAGCAAGGCTCATGTTGTTCACTCTTCTGGTAGAGGACCTGATTGCAGTGGAGGAGGAACAGAAAAGGGTTTCTGTTGCTTTTTAAGCTGGCTGAGCCTCACAGAAGTGAAGGGGCTATCAGCTGGTACAGGGGTGCATTTTGGGACAGAAACTCTGCCTTCTAGGGTTAGCTGGATCTGCTCTGCCATCTTGTGGAGCTTCTCCCCAAGATGCCCACTGGTCACTCTGCAGCCTACCACTGGTGTCCCAATAAACTTGTCCAGTTTGCTGTCATCTCCAGAGGACAATCATCCCACACAGTTTGGCACACTCCACCCCACCTGGCAGCCCACCTTGGAGGGCCTCAGTGCCACAACAGCACAAGATGGGAAGCATTTGGCTTTGTCTATGTTGGCAATGCTGATTTGGGAAGCAATGCCCAGCATCTTCCCACCCCACTGTAATTTGCTGGAAGAGCTGTAGGCATAAGTGCACAAACAGATACCAGATGTACTTGAAAGAAAGAAGTCATCTTGCTGCTGTGTGGCTCCAGGTATCCAAATACTTGATTGAGATTGAATAGAAACATCAAATATCACCTGGTGAAGTAAAACTCTAACTAGGGTTAAAAATGTGTTGCATTGCATCTTACGTTTCTTTAAAATGTGTAAATAATTTGTGCACCTGAGTAAGATTTAGTAAGTGGTGTTACATTTATACTTGGAAGCCTTCTATACCTTGACTTTTCAGTCTTTCTGCAGCCTTCCAAAGTAGGAAGTTGTGCTTTTCCTTCTTTCATGTCATATTTGTATCACAAGCCCTTTTCTGAAACATCACATTTACATTTTCTTTCCAAACACTCAAAGGCCACCCAGAGCTCCCTAGCTGGGGCCAGAGAAGGTGGGGGATTAGGTTGAGGATTTTCTTAGTGTGGCTGTGTTTAATTTATATGATGCGACGTTGTCCTCAGGATGTAATGGTCAGCCTGACCTCTTTACAAACACCAGCTATGTGAGAAAACACTTTACAAGCTGTGAGAGGATTCTCAGTGGCTCTCAGGAGAGTGGAATAATTTTTCTTGGCTGGCAACTGTGAGGACTAGACTGCACTGCTAATTGTGGTAGTGTATGAAGAAGAGCCTTGTAAGCAGGAGAGGTTGCTGTAAACTGGGCTCAGTCACTGATTTTCCACATTGTTTTATTTCATTTCCTTTTATGAAAACCTGAAATTTAGGTTACTGCTGACACACCTCCACATCTTCACCCTTCAGAGTGAAGGGGCATGCACAGTTCCTGGGCTGTGAGCAAGGCCTCCTGGTTTCACAGAAGTTGTGCTATCTCACAGGGACAGGGCATAGAAAGAGGATGTGTATTTTTTGTTTTCCTTGTGAGAGAAAGGATATTTTTGTGTTTTTCCATAGAGAAACAGGTGGAAATGGAATGGAAATTATTTGCAAGGCATGTATGTATTTGAGTTATGATTACTTATTAATTTAAAATAAGGATAGTTTAAGTCAGGGCTACTAATAATTGTAATGCATCCAGGGCAGAATGTGGTGTTTCTGTAATTTTTGTTGGAGACACTGATAATCAAAAAATAGGGAATGCCTTGAAACCCAATATTTTTCTTTTTCTTTTTCTTTTTTTAATTTGGGTATTACTTCTACTGGGTAAAAAACAAGTTACTATTTTTGTCAGTACTCTTAAGAATTTGTATTAGGAGGAAACAACAGTTCTCAAATCCTGTGTCACATTTTTTTGTATATGGTTCAGTATTAAGTTTGTCATAAAACATTAACTTCAGCGAATTGCTTATTGCTCTATAAAAGAACACTATAAAGTTTGCTCTTTTTGTGATGGCATTTAAATTCCCAAAGGAATTTTGTAGCCCTTCACTCTATACAGCTACCTGAAAGGAGTTTTAATGAGGAGGAAATGACAGGGTGATGGGAAATGTCCTTAAATTGCATCAGGGAGGTTCAGATTAGATATTAGGAAAACAAAACTTCACTAAAAGAGGTGTTAGATATTGGAATAAGTTACCCAGGGAAATGATGGAGTCACCATCTCTGGAAGTGTTCAAGAGGCATCTGGGTATGGCACTTGGAGATACGGTTTGAGGTGATTATGGTAGTGCTGGGTTAACAGTTGAATTAGATGATCTTGAAGGTCTCTTCCAAATCTGATGATGCAATGATTCTATGAAATATTTTTTATCAGGTGCTGACTTCCTCTTATAGCACATATGAGTTCAGTATGGCAAATTAAATCACTTATCACAAATGTCAAAAAAACATATTAATAATGCACCTTTGATATATTTCTGATAGATCAGTAATCTGACTCATTGACAGATTAAAGGATTAAGGCATGTTGTGATTTTTATTTCAAAGTCAATTTTACAGAAGAAGGAAGCAGAAATTACCGGTTTAACTTTTCAGAGAAAAACTGTTACATGAGTAGAAAAATATAGTACTACTTAAAAGAAAGACAGTTTCTGTTGTTACTTGGAGCCGCAGGGCTGATTCCCAGGCCTCCCACTGACCCATTGAGGACACAAGCCCAGTGGGATGTGAGTGATATGAATTGTAGCCAGGAGCTGAGGAATAAAGTAAAATACTGCTTTCTTTATTGTGAAAGGTTATGATCAAAGTAGCTCTTTGTGTTTCCTTCTGTATCTTTCCAGATTGTGTTAAAATATTTTTTTACAAGGTTCCTCCAGTAATTTAAAGGAGCAAGGCTGTCATCTGTCAGCTTGCAAATTTTTGTCTCACATAGAAACATTTCTGCCCTGAAAGATACGTGTTCTGCTGAGAAAGCATGTTCTTACTGGTATTTGTGGCTTAATTAACATTGCTTAGGATAGCAGAGTAACACTACCTAGAATAATGTAGTTTCACCTTTGCTTTCTATGCTTGGAAAAAAACCAGAAATTCCTGAGGTCCACTAGCACCAAAAAGCATCTTCCTGTAGGTATGTTTAAATTTTGTAATGACTAGCACACCTCTGGCCGACCTTTCTTTCACCCACGTTTTGGCTGAAAACAGATTTCACATCTCATGGAGTGAGTGGGTGCTGCAAATGCACAAGGACACTCCAGCAGCTGGAATACAGATCACAGCAGCGGTGGTAAACAAAGTCTGGGAAGGGGCAGTACTTGTACTGCAGAGAAAGCCTGGTGCTTCTGATGTCAGCAAGGTGAAGTGCATGTCCTTGTGTGGCAAAAGATAGTAGGTTTGTATAAAAGCTCATCTGGCCTTTATCTTAAACCTTCAGTTATCAACAAGGAATGGGGAAGATTAGAGTAGAGCCAGCCTGGTTGTTTCAGTAATCCTACATCATCGTACCCTAAAAAGGATACTAAAGATCTTTTTGAGTTAGTATCAGCTGTGTACTTGTTAAAGCTGTAGGATTTTCCACGTGAATTTACCTTGCTTTTATTGTACAGATGTTTCTCTGGACATATGAATAAAAATACTGTTTTCATAATTACAAGAAAGTCCTGGTTACGCTTTTGTGTTGGGTATTGATACTCATCTCAGGGAACATTTTCTGACTCACCATATTCATTATTCTTGCAAAGAAACATTAAGTTTCTTTGTTGGGAGTTAATGTCCACTCACCTTTGTATGAGAGGGAGAGAAGAGATGATATTCTTAGCTGGGTGTTGCTAGAGACTTTTAAGTCTTACATAGATGTTCTGCCCACCTTCTATCCAATCTGTCCATCAAGTGCAAGCCAGCTTGGACATAATTTAAAGTATTGTCAGGGCAATATTTTAGATTTTTTTTAAAAACCAAGCAGTTTATTAAATCATTGCAGGTTCTTATGAAAACCAAAAATATGTATCACTGAAAACATCTCTGGTGGTGTCTATAGTAAAAGCACAATAAACCTTTAAAGAAGTGCAATTTGTAATTCATGTTAAAAAACTCTATTGGGGTTATAGGAGACACATATTGCCTGTGCAATCTATACATCCACAGTAAGATTTCTTAGTAATCATAGCACACAGAATGGGGGGGCTCATTAGCTTCAGCTCAGGGCCTTTAATGTTAAAATTCAGGTCTTGACCATAAATCTTCTGGAAGGTATTTAAGGCAAGGCCTGAATATACAGTGGGGAGCAGAGGAAATGGTTTGTATCCCAGCTGGCAATTCTTGTTTTCTTTAATGGTTCCTCACCATGTGATTTACTTCCTATCCCAGGGTCTTCTGGTGTGCTTATAAAGTTGGGCTCACATAACTGTGAGACAGAGTAGGATTCAGAAATGTACTTTAAAAGGCTTACAGACCCAAATGGGGCTCTAATGAAGTTAGGTGAAAGGACTGAA
Source organism: Cettia cetti (assembly GCA_013401135.1). Lineage (NCBI taxonomy): Eukaryota > Metazoa > Chordata > Aves > Passeriformes > Sylviidae > Cettia > Cettia cetti. The sequence continues at coordinate 141,979 of VZUI01067368.1, read as the reverse complement.
GTTCTGGGAAGAGCTTTTCTCTGACGAGGCCTCAGATGCAGAGGTTGTAGCTGAAGGCCTGTACCCTGCCCTCCCCTGGGAGAGCAGGAAATGCTGTCCATGTCTCCCATGCTGCCTAGTACATCTGTCTTGTGGAATGTTCTCTATCACATTTTATTTATTTGATAAAATATGGATTTGTTTAGTTGTTGGTTTGATATTGATGTGTGTAGCACCTATAGCATAACAATGAAGATTGATATTGCAAAGGTGGGATCCTTCCATCCTTGCTTTTGTTGTATTACCCTTTTTTGCCTTTTATGTCTCTGGAGTGGGTGTGTCTGCTTGCAGAGTAAGGCTCTATCAGATTAGATAAGGATAATGGAATTCAATCCCACATGTTTATTATTGTGCTGAAGTGCAGCTATAAATGGAATATAGTTCCTCAGGGTTCAGTAGCTATGCCTAGTCTTTGAAAAATGATAAATAGCTTCTAATTAGATGAATGATGTTTCATAAAAAAGATGAATACTTTCTAATGACCCCTTTTCTCAGTAGACTTTTCACAGTTCAGTTCTGAAAATCTTAGAAGTATATAGAATTGTAACCAAAAGTGATGTATGTTCTAATATTGAGTGAGATGTACAAATTACAGGTTACATTTCTTCATTCCAGTCATTGAATGCAGCAGAATTAAAAAAAATAAGGGGAGGAAAGGTAATAGTTGTTGTCTCAATTTTATTTATTCTGGCTACTTCAGTTTTCCTTCAGGGTGTGTTTAGAAGAAAGAAGAGACTGAAAAGAATCTTCTGAATATTTTAAATGTTACTCATTATGAAAGTTGATTAATGTGTCCCACTTTGACTCATACAGTAATCTCAGTATAATAATTATGGGGTTTGCAGGAAGGAGGAAAAATTGCTTTGTGCATTCTAGGACAAAGTAACTTTTCGTTTCCCCTGCTGATAGTAAGAAGTAGATAAATTGACCAATAGATGACTTTGAAGGTATTTGTTATAACCTCAGCACAATTCTTTGACCCTGAGATGACTATAAAAAGTATGAGATAAAGAAAACAGTTGCTAATAGAGAAAGGAAAATACTTTTCTTTTTTTTTCTTTCCTCCCCCACAGGACATTAATGTATGTATCCTTGAAAACTACCCTGAATGTTCTAATCCCAAGTTATTTTACATCATACCATACTTCTGTGGACAGCATCCAAGATGCAGGTAAATATATGCAAGGCATTTCAATTTGTTCAGCAATAGCTGTTGCCAACATTTTGTCAGAAATTGGTAATAAAGAGGTGACATTATTTGAAGTACAAGAGAGGAATGAAAGTACAAGGAATGTAGCACTGTATGTGGTAACTGCATGCATATATTTTGAAGTAAGGAGGGCACTGCAAATGTAGCACTATTCTTTCTTCTTGATTAGTAGCATGAATAATTCATCAAATGTGAATACATTTATGTAGATTTTTTTTTCTGGGTTACTCCTTTTATCTACACTGTAATTTTGTAATACATGTTTTTAATTTGCTCAGATGTTTGTATCAAGTCTATATGAGGAATACAGGTTTCTGTGTCCATGTAAGAAACCATATTCATGCTTAAAACTGTGTAAAATGCAGCCTTTTACTGCTTTAATTGAGCTACTTCATTTTTAATGTCTGTGTATCCATTCTAATATTGCTATATTACTGATACCATAGTACAGTCTTAATGCAATAATACAGGAATAATTTTAAATACTTTTGTTGGTAACAAATGTTCTTCATATTAGGTGTGTTCAATTTCAACGTATTCTGTTTCTGTATTATTCTGGCTTCTCCATAATGAAACAACTGCATACTTTCCAGAATTTCTTTCAAAAGCCATACTTATTGTAATAACAAGTGAAAATGTGTTACTTCTGTCTTAATTTCTAAGTATCTATGTTGTTAAATTCTGCCTTGTTTTTTTTGGGGTTTTTTTGCTTAAGTGAAGTTGCGTATAAGAAATAAAACAGATTAATGACTTCATTTTCATTACAAAACAGGTTAATTACTTCATTTTCATTACACCTTTTTTTTTAACATATTTTGGCCTTACTTGCAAATGCTTATGATTGCACATTTAACCTGCATGCGTGAGTAATCCCATTAACAACAGTCACATGCCTGAATACTTTCCCAAAATATCTCTGTGAGGTTCCCAAGCAGCATATTGAAGTACTGTTTCGTACCTTGTTGTAGATTTGGCTGCTGTCATGCCCTTGCACTTTCTTCAGCTGCTTCTTAGTCTGATAAGGAACTACAAACAGGGGGCTCATAGTGTTTGTTGGGACTCTTTCTCTTCCAGAAAACGGATCAGTGCGCAGAACATGGTAGAGCATGAAAAACCTGCTACAAGTCTGCTCTAGTAGGAGTGGAAAGTAGTAAGCTTTTCCACGTGACACAGAAAGAGCTTCTGACAAATGTTAAATTCACTGTTGCATAGGGTCCACAATAACCTAACGAAGTCAGGGAAGAGGTGTGATTTCAGCCACTCCCAGCCAGTGTGCACAACGGATTTCCTTTAGCTTGGGACACTGGCATTATATTCCATGTCAGTATGAATGATGGCTGCTGCTCCCAGAACATAACTAATATGAATTATTTTAAGGGGTTTAGGATTCATATGGTTGTCTAACTACATTGTGCTTTTGGGAAACAGAGAAGCATAAAGATGATGTGAAGTCCTGTCAGCTTCTCCCACTGGGAGAAAAGATTAAAGGAACTGTAAACTGTTATTCAAAAACAGTCACAGAAAAAAAATGCAAATCCTGTAGCAAAGCTGCTGGGCAGTGAGGGGTAATGACAGAGAAAAGGAAGCTCCTGGAGACTTTGGCAAAAGTTAAAATGAAGGACAAGGTAGAAAATGGCAGTGTCCTGTGTAGCGTTCGCCAAGTAACAGCAGGCAGTGGTTGGTCCCATCAGTTCTCCTGATGTAGTTCAGGGGCACCACCACCCCTCAGCAACTTCCAGCACCAAGGGCAGTCATTCCTCTCATCAGACGGGTTGTGCTTCCAAGTTGAAATACCAAAGTTCACAAGTTTGAGCTTATAAACAACTTGGCAGAAGGTATCTTCACAATGGAGTACTTTCACACAGTGATTAGCCTCCTTTTAATGTGATCCTGTTTTTACATGCCAATCCAGTTTTAGATGTTGCGTGGAAAAGCTCAGTAAGCTACTCGGGTTTGGTGGGGGGTCTTTTTTTTTTTGTTCTAATTACAGCACTGAATTTTTTTTTTTTTTTGTTCACTTGTGTTCTTGACTTGAATTTGAGAAGTAAATGCATATTTAAACTTTTCTTTTTCCCTCCTCCTTCTTCCCCCATCAATTTCATACAGGGAGCCTGGTGAATGGGCCCTTGAAAGAGCAAAGCTGAACGTTAATGAAAATTTTCTGCTTGTGGGCATTCTGGAGGAGTTGGAGGATGTGCTGCTTTTATTAGAAAGATTCTTACCTCATTATTTCAAGGATGTGCTTAGCATCTACAAAAATCCAGGTAACTTTTTCCATTAAAATGCTGTTCTTATGGAAACTTCAGCTATATCTGCATTGCTGCTGAAGGGTATGTGTTTCTTTCTTGTTCAGTCAATGAAGGAGTTTGTCTCTCTTTTAGGGAGCAGATTTGATGATAAGGGAAGGTCACATATTCCACTTTTATCTTTAAAGTTACTGTGTGGTTTTCTTTCCTTTCAAGAATTTGTTGCTCAGTGATCTTTTCATATGCCAAAAAGCTTCTCGTTTTCCGCTGGAGTGGCTCCTTCTTCTTTTAATTGTGTCATACTCAGTTCTCAAATAATACTGACAATATATTGTCAAAATGGTTTCAGCAATATGTACTTTAATAAAGCTTCAAAAAATAGTTTGGGGAGCTGGGCACTTTGGAGATTCTCCAGGACCAGGTTATTTATTTTCCCTCAGCCTTGACTATGAGTAGAAACGAAATGAACCTTCAGTTGAGCTGAGTTTAGATAAAATACAAATAATAATGTGAATTTACAGCACTTCCAACACAAAGCAAAAAAGACTTAGGAGTCTGGAGTAGAGAAATGAAAATGGAGAGTGCTCAGGCTACTCTAATTTGCACCCCGTGGTCAATCTGAAAGGGTTCTCTGCATCAATCCATCCCTCCAACACTTGTTTATTGCTGACTTCTTTAAAAGACAATCTTGGGTCCCATGCCTAAAAATAAATATGATGCTTCTGGAGGGCTGTGCAAGCAGAATTGATTTCTTGCTTGCATCTAACAGGCCCATCAACACTGTGTGCACCAAGCAGGGGTAAAAATTCCCTTCTTCCTCTGTGACTCGGTTGCATTTGTGACGGTGTGAAATGCTTACAGCCATTAATATGTGTGTTTTGTACCAAGCTGCATATTCAAAGCACATGGAACAAAGATTGAATTTAGTTTGTAATGCATGCAGCTGATGGCTGGCTTCTGACTGAGAGCAGCTATTACAGCAGTCAGTCACTTCGGAGAAATTATGGGTTTCTCTCCATAACCGGGATTTATGCCTGACTGCCCACCAAACCCTTCTTCTAGGATGCATCTTTAGAAATTCTGTATTTAGCTGTAGGCACTGGGGGAAGTATGGCATTCCTTCTCTGAGCATGCTTGCAGTGGGTCATCATCTGCTTACAACCAGGCAGTTAAGGCAGCTCTTTGAAAGGGTGGGAGTGTAACTTTGTGGTGCTGTGTCCAGCCATAGAGAAATTTTGCTTGATAAAAGGCATAAGAAGAGTATTGTACTGGTACAAGAGCAGTCCAGTTGGGATCAGGTATTTCCCTTATCTTTATAAGTTAAAAAATAAAAATACCTATGTTTGTAGTATATGGAAGTCATCCTGAAGGTTTGCACAATTTGATCTCAAAGGTTTCCCCATAGGCATGTTTGACAAAAGGAAGGCAGGGAGATCAATAGGATATTATGCTCTCTCTGCCATGAGAGTTTTCTTTGAGTTTATATGACTTCTTCAGCTGTTCTGTGCACCATACATTTTCAGTTCTTTTACAGTGAGGGAAGCTAATTAAGCAGCTCGCAGCGTTTTGATTTTCATCAGGGTGCCCCAGAAATTGTCAGGTGGGAAAGAAGCAATCTGCCAGAATCATTAAGTGCTGGTTAATCTTTCTGTGTAATTTCCAGTATCTGGAGGAAATTTACAAACCTGTTACAGGACAGCGATTTCCTCTGGGATTTCTTGTGTAAGATGGGTCTTGTGTTGTGTCTAAAGATTCACCACTTTCCATCAGTATTCCCTAGGTGGATTAAACCTTAATTTTATCTTTCCCATTCACTTATTGGCTGGGCATATATATAAGAAAATAGTTTCCTTCTGTTAACTCTCTCCTCCTCTTTTCATACATGTATATGTTTGAGGGGTTTTTCCTATCATAATTATCATCTAGTTATTTCTGAATTGGTACTAATGCTTACAAAAAAAAAAAAAAAGGTACTAATGCTTACAAAAAAAAAAAAAAAAAACAAAAACAAAAAACAAAACCACAAAAAAAACCCCAAAAAAACCCCCAAAAACTTTAACAGAATCAGCCAGAAAAGTAAAAAATATTCAAGCAGTTTGTAAGAAATCCTACATAGTTCTCCTCAGGGCATCTTAGGTCTGATCTGCAACACCCTCTGCTGTTGCATCATGAAGTCCTTGGAAGAAGACATACTGTTCTGCCAGCTGTGTGGTGGTCCCACAAAGCAGCAGATAACTTGGGCCAAAATTGACCTTTTGTTGCAACTAACACTTTCAGATTAAATTTATATAGTTTACAGTATCGTCTGCTGACCTGCTGCTCCACTTGAGATTCTCTTATTGCAGTCTTTCCTCTTTCCACATAAAGCAGGAAAGTTTTTCTAGAGCTTATCTTTTGTCAGCTGAATATAACAAGATGGGGAAAACACACGGAAGGAAGGACATGTACAGAAATGTGATTCACTTCCAGGTCTGTGAACATCTGTACCAGAGTCTGCTGCACCAGAGTCTGCTGCCTTGGATTAGGCAATTCAGGAACTGGATTTGTAGAGCTGTCTTGAAACAAAAAGTAGCTGAAGAAAGACAATTTCAATCCAGTGTTGCTTTGGTGGATTACATAGATAAGAAATCACAGTAGGAAACGGGCGATTGCTATCCTGCCAACATCAGATGAGTGCTAAACCATATTAAAAGCACCTTCCTGCTATAGGAAGCAAAATTCCTGATGTTATCAAACCCATAAAAACACAGGTGCATTCAAGATAAGTCTGCAGGAGTTGTGGGTTAAAGCCTTTCTTCCAGAAGTTGGGACTCCCCTTACTCATTACAGGTGCTTGGAGTTGTCACCAGATGACTGTATCTCCCATCTAAGCAAACTTCTTAGTATTGGAAACCTTCATTATAGGTTAATTATACAGAGATCAGGAAATTTAGAAACTTTTTCTCATCTCTGTTCCTTTGAACTGTGCAGGCCATATTCAAAGTTTTCTGGGTTTTGTGTCTCTAGTAAAATTTTTCCTTTAAAGCACTATAATAACATTTATCAAAAAACTTTTGCTCAGTGTTCTCTAGGAGAAAACAAAGCCTGTAGTTGTTTTACCTGCAAAAATATTTTTCTGCCATTGTTCTGAAGCAGATCATTAAAACTGTGGCACTATGATCTGATGAGATAGGGTGACATTTTCATCAGAGAGCTATTGTCTCTCTGTATACCTGATGACACAGGTAACTGCTTAAAGCAGTATGAATTGAGTGCTTTTCTTGTTGATGCTAATGATTTGTCTGATATAAGCTGCCAGAAGGAAACTCTGAAGAAAGGTAAAATGTTAAAAAAACTTGGCATTTCAGCATGACAGAAAATTTTAATGTCAGAGGACACAGATAACTTCCTTCATTGCATTAACAAATAGATTGAATTCAGCTATTCTATGTGCCAGATATTTTGACCTATGTGTTTTATAACCACATGTAGCAAAATGTGTAAGCTCTTTGTGGTGCTAAAGTTTTCATTGGAACCAATCTGGTTTTATCTTGTACAGTACCTTGAAGCTCTGGGCTTCCTGATTTTCTATGTCTCCACTCTCTCCTTGAAATTAAGCATTATCTTAATGTTAATACCAAGTCAAGAATTGCAAAAGGACTCTGTTTTGATGCCTGTCATATCCAAAGTTACAAACTTGGCTTGACAGCCAAACTGGCTTTGACTAGAGATTAAAAGGGCAGGAATGGGGGCAGCAGGCAGATTGTGAAATCAATAGATGGATGAACAGATGGGTAGAATAAATTTTAAAGAGATATATTTGTGTTTAATAGCTTTCTTTGCTAACACTTCAACTTTGCTCAAAATTTTGTCTTTTTTCACCAGCATTGAAGCAGATAGGATCCAATTGCAGAGCTTTAGATTATATTTGTTGCAAAATTTGAAAGTATGCTTTAACTCTTTGAAAGACCTGAAATAGTTATAACAAAACTTGACACATAAAATCCATCCTCACTCTCAGCAGCTAAAGGAAAAAAGGAATTGGTCAGTAGTGTTCATTTTTGCTGGATATAATTCACTTCTGTAACCTGGCTGGTAGCCTGAACACAGAGAATACTTACACAGTTTCTTTTGAAATGGACACATGTGAGTTTCATATTTTTGGTGTTTTTAAAAGGCAAAAAATACGTACTATACTCAGCAAAACAGAGTTTTCTTCGGTCTTTTCAATTTCTGTGGCATGGGGTAAAAATTAACAGCATCCAGAGTAAAACAATAGGCAATAAAATGTTTGGGGTTTTTTATCACCTCAGAAATAAGCCATATCCTCACACCTCTCTGCAGGAGTTCATAAATTTTCTTTGGCAACAGAAGCCCTATAAAAACACTTCTTTCCAATACCACGGAAAAACCCCTTTGTTTCTTGAAAGATTCATTTAGCCTGGAGAATGTATAGGTCTTATTCTACAACAAGAAGACTGATTTTAAGCTTTTCAGACAGTGAATTTTATTGAGTGCATTGAAATAATTCACACTGTCAGCTGAAAGAAAATACATTGTTTAGGTAAACTGTAAAAATTATTCTTTTTAAATGCAATGAAAATATGATTCTCATAAGAATTGTATTTACAGGGAATGTTTTAATACGTAATAGTAATATTATCCCTCTTGTTTTTTAATCCACTGTGTTCGTATGATACAGTCTTTTGACATTTTCTTTTCATAAGTTTTCCCTTCTCTTTAAACCTAGTAAGGAAAGAGATGCTGAGGTCCCGAGAATCAGAGCATTTGTGATGGAGTTAGGAAAATGGTCAAGTCAAGCTCAGCAGTCTTGGCACTGTGCTGAAGATCACTCCTGTGCCAGGCCAACACTGAAGGTGGGAGGTGCCTTCAGATGGTTCAGATGCTATGCATTTGGAAAAATTCAGGAACTAAGGGGTTTTTCTCTCAGAGAAATTGTAGTGAGTGTGTTTATAGGCGCCACCTCCAAAGGAAAAAGTTTGAGTAAGAAATGATCATAGGACTCTGGTAGAAGGAGGCTTTTTGTGCTGTGTCTTTAAATGGTGAACATCTTATCGTCTTATATTCTGCCTTTGTACAGCACAAAATGAAAGGAAAGAAGAAATTAGGATAAATTGTATGAGTCTTCTTAGTCTGCTGGCTCCTTGTGAGCTCTCTGGCTCCTTTCTGGAGAGAGTTGTGACTGGTAAATGGAAAGGGAATACACTGCCTCATCTCCTGTGCTGAAGTGCTCAACATTTCTCTCTCCTACAAACACCTGCATTCTTGATGGGAGAATAAAATCAGCATGGATTAGCTTTAATTTAAATACTGAGGAGGTTTTGTGGTGGGAGTTTTTGTGGGTTTTTTGCATTACTTCTAAAATTTCAAACACGTTCAAATTTTAAAACCTTTGGAGACTCCAAATATGCCATCTTTCCTTTTGCCTTGCACTCTAGGTGAGCTTTGTGTTTTCCCTAAGTAATACTTTGAACAGGAATCACTGACTGAAAATTTTCTACAGTAGAGGAAAATTCTAAATTCCCCGTGGAGATAAAACATGAGGTTGGAGTTGGGAAGTAGCTACCTGTGTAACCCCTGCGTGGCACGTTCCCGTCTCTGGCTTGAGGCGAGCTGTGCGTGTGAGCAGAGCGGCTTTGCCCAGCAGGTGGAGCGATCTGCCCGTGTGTGCAGCCTCCCAGGGCTAGCAGCACACGTGGGTTTACATTGTGCCCGGGTGGCGTTTTTTTATCACCCAACATCCTGTTCTGAAAATAGAAAACGTGAACAGACCATTCTTTTCTTCTCCCTTTGAAGTCTCAACTTTCAATATTGCACAGAGGAACGCTATAAAACAATGTGAATGCTAAAACACGCAGTTTAAGATTAGGAAAAGTGTTCTATTGTACTTTTGTTTCTTGTAAAACAAATTCCCTGTTCTCTGTGTGCAAGATGGGCAGGGAAAAAGGAAGAGTCACAGCACATATCCTTGGGGACATTTATTTTTTATTAGGTTGATAGCATCTAGGACATTCTGCACAACTTATCTGTTCCTTGGTTTGTTTTATAAAACTGAAGGTACTATCAAAAGCTGTAGATAGATTTTTCTAGCTCTTTAGCCATGAAAATACAAGGTTTTGAGAGCAGGGACAAAACCAGACTGCCTGATTCAGGATGCCTTGAAGTTAGTGGATATGCCAATGAGTGAAAAGGATGGTCAGTGAAAGCATCCTTTCCTTTTGAATCCCGTAAAAGAAAAATATGTTGTTTTGTCTTCCAGAGGTTTGAAATCTTATTGTGAATAAGCTAAGCAGTTTTAAGAATAGGAGCTCTTGGAAGGATTTGAGCACTTGTGGGCTTTTTTATGACTGTTTTTCACAAGAGCCACTAGGTCTTTGGAAGATTTGTCTCAGAAGCAAAACTTCTCTGTGGTGGGTTCTGAAGCAAAGCTTGACAGTTTATATGTTGTTCTGCTGGGGAAGGGAAGCCACTCCAGGCAATATGTGTGGGGCATGAAAACCATAACTGTGGCAACCGAAAGATTTATCCAAGATAGTATCAGTCTCATTGCTAAAATGTGATCAGGAGTAAAGGTGTGGCAAGCAAGTTTGGTGTGGCTTTCCAACCCACCTGGAGCTTGTGTACAACCAGGCTCAAGTCCTACCTATTTACTCTTCCTTGCTAGCGTGTACTTGTTAGATTGAGTTAGGTCATATGTGCATAGTTGCACAGCAGAGCTGCTGCCTGTAAATATATCTTGTGGCCCCAAATTAATGGCATTTTGAGACAAAAAGTGAGGCAGCTGACAGCCTGACACACCATTGGCACTCGGTCTGGGTGAATCTGCTCCCTGAGCCTACAGTGCAGGGAAGCAGGATTTACATGTCCATTTGCCAAACACATTGCTATGGCTCTGCTTTCTCCTGGAGTCAAGAGCACTGGTTGGCCTGGTAAGTGCAGCAGCACCAGCGACAGTCATTTAGATCAGGTGAGAAATTTACATGTTGCCTGTTGGCAGCCCAGGATCATGAGCATGGTTCATGAACTGGAGAAATGAGGAATGAGGCTACTGCTGATCCACAGTTTCCCTTCCCAGCACTTCTGGCATTCAAGAATGTTGGCTGCCTTCCAGATCTCACCACTGATTATGACAGAGGAGGATATAGTTTCTCTTCTTGCTAATTACTGTACTGATTTTTAAATCCTTATTTTAGGCTTGGATTTTCATGGGAGTTGACTTCATAAAGGCTCTGCTCAGAATCAGTTGTAGTGGAAAGTGAAGTCCATGTTTCCTTAAATCATTGTTTGAAAAACCTAGATCTAATGTTCCTCTTCTAGAAAAGTTTCTGGACACCTGAGGTGATAGACTGGCTCTGACAAACTGCAATGTATTGTAGAGATAGGCTGAGTATATTTTGTAGAATTACTTAATCTTCCCTTTCTGTGAGCTAAAATCCATGCCTATACCGAGCTTGTGCTCTGCAGTCCACTACCTTTTTCCTATTCCTCTCCTCCACCTTTTTCGTATTTCTCTTCCCTGTCAAATGGCAGGGTCTTTACCTGAAGCCAAACAAATTTTACTTTTTTGCATGCTCATCTGAACCTCTCTATCTTTAACAGAGTTTCCCCTCTCTAAATTTTCTGTATATCTGTAGGATTATGAAGACTGAGACCACCTAATGCATCATCCTCATCTTTTAGTGCAATTCCAAGACTTCAGCCTGCAGATCTTGCATTTCATCCTACCTATTCATGTCACTTGCATTCAGTTTCCTTTCATCAGATCTATCCATGGGATTTGGATTAAACCCACAAAGATGTAATTTCATACTGTACTGCAGTAAAAACAAAACTTACTGATGTTCTAAATCCCAAGGGATCAGTCAAACAAGCCCTTACATCTCACACATCAAGAATTCATGTGTATTTTGTTTTTGTGTGTGTGTATATCAGGAGATCATTTTGTAGGCTTGGTGCTGATATCTTCCAAGCAACAGTCCTGTTTATCTAGTGAGCATATCAGTCACTAAAGATGTTACAGTTTGTAAGTGTGCTCCCGCTGCTCATCTGAAGTTGATTCTCTGATGCGTCTTATGAATATTTCCTGTTCCTAGTATCACAAAATGGAAGCCCTGTGGAAAACCAGCTTTGTTAAAGCTCCAGCAGACAAGGAAATCCGCATTTGGATGCAGCATTAGTGGTATCTCATAAATAATCGAGGGTTGCTGATGACAATAAACCACAAACATTTTAATGAGAGGCAGTTAAAGCCTGCAATGACAGTTCATTCCTTCTTGAGTACCTTAGTAAGTAAAATCATAATGCTATTTTAATCAGTAGCAATTTAGCTAAGCCTCGGTTACTGCTTCTGCTTTAAAAACAGCATTTAAACAAAAAATACAGCAGTAACAGATTATGCAGATTGTTTCTTTGACAGCTTTGACCTCTGTCCAGGCAACAGAAGGCATACAGAAGGAGCCATTAAATCCCAGTTAATAGGCCTACTTCTGTTCCCAGGTGAGCAGGTCTTCATTTCACCTACATGGAAACAAGCAAGCTGCACAAAGTGGCTGAGGCTGGAATATAAGAAACTTTTATTAATACTAGGACTAAAACAACTAAGAATTTGGCTCAATTATCATTGTATCCCACAGTATGTTTTCAGGGCCAGTGTTTGGGGAGAAACACCTCTTAATTGAAAACAAAGCATATTTGGTGTTAAAGACACAGGAGCAATATGAAACAGATCACAGAGCTGACTATTCATTTTGCTTTTAGGAGCGTAATCTTATTTTCAGTCTTCAAATAAAGTTATTGTACTTTTTTTCTCAGACAAAATCACTGTATCAGTGGTAGAACAGGCTGCAGGTTAAATTGATTATTCTTAACCACCAAGGCATCTTGCAAGAACAATGCAAGTACCATGAGCCAGTAACTTTGATGGCTCAGAAATGTTTTGAAAAACATTAAGGTAGTTATAGAAAAGAAACCTAGTTGTTAAAATGCTTTTATCTGTAACTTTCGTACAGTAGAGAGAAGGAACCATCCTTTGGGAATTTCTTAGAGTTTCACATAAACGTTGCAATTTAATATCAGGTTTTTACTGTGATGCAAATTAGCTGCTATAGTAATTATAACGTTGTAATAATTAAAATTAGGAAAACATGAGAGAGCATAAATTCTGACGAGTTAGGTGTGAAATGATAGCAAGGCACTTTTTGGCATGCAACTTGCGAAGAAAAGCTAAAACCGAAAGGGGTTTTTCCAACCACGTCAGGGCTGGGTGGCCAAGAAGAGAGTCAAGGAAAGAGAGGCAATGGGCAGCTGGGAGAAGTGGCAGGGAGACAGTCTCAGGGAAGAGACATCCCCAGGGTGTCTGTAAGGGACCACTTGCTCCCAGAGGACACAGTGTATTGTGATCTAAAATCATCTTAAGGCCACTGTTGCTACTATTAGAAAAGAAGGGAAAGAATTAGTAAAATGAATTTCAGCAAAGTGCAAGGGTTAGCTCTTCATGACAAAACTGTAAGAATTAAAATGAAGTAAATATGTTAGCAGTGTAGCTCTCAGCTGCTACACAGCTGGTACTCTCAGCTGGTATGTCTCCCAGCCATCACTCCTCACTTGAACACAGCTTCACACCATGCCTGTGCTCCCTCCTCTGAAGTGAACCCCTTTGCTTTACCTGCCCTGAAGGCAGTTTATGGTGCTGGAGAGCTGACCCCTTGCTCTTCCAAGAGTCTTTGAGTTATGTTCCCTACTTCCTTCCCTTATTGGAATTTCCCAGCCTTTTTGATCTGTCCCTCTTGAAAACTTGCTCTCCAAGAAGCTATAGCAAGGAAAGAGGGGTTTACTAAATATAGCTGTGAAAATTCCATTTTTCTTCTTTTTCTCTCTTCTTGGAGTAGAATCACAAATTTTCAAATGTAGCATAAAGAGCATCCTGCCCTCTGTTTCTCTCTAGGCTCATTTTCCCAGTTTCCTCCCCTTCTAGACTGCATTCCCATTGTGTTCTTTTATTACTATCTTCTCTCTGCTTTTCTGTCTTTGACTTCTCCAACATTTGCACAATTGTTACTGCACTTTATGAATCTTTTGAGTTGTACTATTTGCACTCCATTTGAATATCTTGTCAGTTACTTGCAGATGACATTCTATAATACAGGTAAGTGTGTAGCATTTTTTTACTCCACACCTGTCTTTACTCCTTGGCAGTGTTAGGGATGCTGCTGTGAAACCTAGTATTCACCAAGGATTTCTTTGAAACTGAAATTGCCAACTCTGTGGTGTGTTCCCTGATTCAATCAGCAGTTATTTTGGAAGAATAGTTAAGGTCACTCCCAAGCTTTTAGAGGGCTGCAATTTTCACCTAGACCAACAGGTGAAAGAATCCAATTGACATACTGGGAGGAACTATAATAGAGGATGTGATTAATAGACACTTGGGGAAAGTCTGTATGGCATTTGTAAAACCTCAAAAATCAACTGCTTCTTTAAGGATTCTGCAAGCATGATGATATGAGATGGTACAGGTCTGATTTTCAGCAAGATCGCTGTCCAAATGCTCTTTAAGAAAACCAGTTGTCAGGATAGGAGAAAGAATGTTCTCCTGCAGGATAAAGCTGGTGAAAGAGGTAGGCATTCGTTGTTTGGTAGTGCCCCCTTACTTTATAAAAACAGGGAAGACTGTGTTCCAGGCTGGGGTAAATGTTCTCATAGAAAGGTATGAATGAGGTAAGAGAGGTCAGTGCTGATATGATGTTACCAGGAAGCAACAAAAACAACACTGAAGCAGTTTACTAGTCCTAACAAAGCAAAGCATTGAAATTCAGCTCGTGTACAGTTGAGAAGGTCTGTCCTCAGCGCTCAGAGCTGCAGTCCACAGATGCTCTGGGTCCTGACCCGCATGGAGCTTGGAGGAAAGTGCACAGATTATCAGATGGGTTGGTATTTTTCTTTGTACAGGAAAGCAGTCTCCTGGAGAAGAAATTTTTGTGTGAAGCTACATCAAGTCTAGATGGCAGAAAATGATGATGCAGGACAGAAGGGTTAAATCCCAGTGGAATTGCAAGAGCAGCTGAAGGAAAGGCATTCACATTTGAGGTGCTGCCCTGGCTACAAAGCAAGGAGTTCATGCAGCTGTAGTTATGATTTGTGTTTAATGGTAGATGATTCAGGAGCATGAGAACGTGCCTGCTCTTGTTCTGATTTATCCATTCTCTTTCAAGTTTGCATTCTGGGTATGCAAAAGGTCGCAAGGATGACAGTGAAGCCAAAGAAAGGTAATTTTCTGCAGACACATCAGGCCTCATTTTCCAGCTAGACTTAACAGAGAAAGAAAGAAACTGTTGAGTTGGCCTCTGGTTTTCTAGCAGTGAGCAGCAGCTGTTTTGGTAGCAGTAGCAGCAGCTCATATAACAAATGTTTCATGATGAATGCAAACAAAAGCCAGCCCTGAAATTCCAGCTCCACTATGTACACATAAAATATAAGACCAGTTCAAAATAATGTAACTACTCAACTTAGGGGATATTTTCTCCCCCTCTAAATAAATTCCATATGAGAATTAGTGTTTGGTCTGCTCAGTTCTGCAGGGCTCACCCAGAAAATTTTTATCATATAGGCCAAGGGCAAAAAGTGAGCACAAAAACCAACCAAGAAAAAATATTTTTAGAAGAAGTGCACATGCAAGAGGTTGGGTGGTTTGGGCGAAGGTTTTGAGAATGCCAAACATGCTTACTGAATTGAAATTTCTGCTGATGTTTGTGAGTTGTCTAAATTCACTTGCCTCCAAAATAGGTCTTGGAGGAATTCTTTATGCATCTCTGTGCAATTTGCTTTCTGAAGATGACTTGTAGTTTTAAAGGCATCTACATGTTAGAAGAGTGTTATGCCCTCTAGCATAAATTTCTTTCCAGATATCTAGTGGGAGGATTTCTAGGGAATGCAATTTGTTAGTCAGTGCATAGTCAGGGGAAGTGAGGATACTGAAGAGAGAGAAAAATATAATAATTGGAGACTCAGGAGAAATACAAAAGCTATCCAGGAGGCAGTGTCTTAAATTGTTACCTTCCTCCAATTGCTTAAAGTTAAAACAGCAAGTAAATACCAGCATTTACCCATCCTTCCCTGTTCTGCTGTTTGCTGAAAGTCTGGAGCAGCATCTGTTGTCTGCCCATGCAAACACTCCTGCTCTATTCTCAGGCCCTGAAATACTCTCTTCACAATCAGTTCTATGTTCTAGTCAGCTCTGTGCATCCAGCATAGGAGAAAACCTAACTTCTTGTGTTCTGACAGATTGATAAAATAATATAGCTTGTATAATATAGTTGTTGTGCCTTTTGCAATATGATTCTATCTAATACCTTTTGTGTAATACAAATTTTGAATGCGGTTTGTCTTCTTCCATTTTGTTCCTTTCAGCTGAATTTTGAATGGCTGTGAAGTTGTGTTGCTGTGTGATATATTGCTGTTCTTGGGGTACACATGTACCTGTAAGTCATTATGGGTATCACATCTTTGGTGTAGCAGAGCATGCAAATGTAGGGCTTGGAACAAAAACTGTGTGCTTGTCTTGTCTCTGCTTCTCCTGCTTCTTGACTGTTTTTATTCATTTCCAAGCCATCAACTACATTATTTGATTTCTTTGTATTTGTGGAGTGGAAGGGGGAAAAGGAGGTTGATAAAAGGGTCCTGTTGGATCTAGCAAAGAAAAGAGAACAGAGGGGTGGGCTCTTTCAGGTTTTGCTCCTTTCTCACTAGAAAGAAGTGCAGCACTAGTTACTGGGAGAGCCCAGTGGTGGTGTTTAGCCTGTGTGGAGGGAAGACAGGGACAGGGGACACACGGCTGTTGCTGCAGTTTGCATGCAGGGAGCCACGGGTGTGCACAGTCGGCCAGAGCCCGCAGTGCTTTGCAGAGCTGTGCTCCTGTGGCTTTTAGGATGCTACCAAGTCTGGAGGTTTACTGCTTGGGCATGAGCACATGCTTTTTCTGTTACATAAAATGAAAGTGGGGAATTAATGGGTGACTGATATACATCTTCCAAAAGCTAGTGGAAATTGGACATGACAGAAGTGACAGCATAGCCAAAGAAAATTTATTTAAAACATTGAATGAAAATATTCACCAAAAACTCTTGTTTTATCCTAAATACCACTAAATATTTTCTGGGCATTGAAGTCTTATTTTTATCTTTTAAGTTTTCTTCCACTCCCTACTGTTCCATGAGTGCTCTGCCAGTTTCACAGTAGCCATGACTCATCCTTGAAGGGTCTTCAGACAGCTGACAAACCTGTCTTACTTCACTGGGTATTGACGTTGTTTAATGTCAGTGTTTAAATTATGTACCAGGGCAAGTGAAATCTCTGCATGGTCAGTGAAGAGAGGTAAATGGCTGTTTTACTCTCTGGGGGTTGTTTGGTGCCCTGGGTGGCTGTCTGGTGTTCATCAGCAGGAATGCTCCTGACTCACGCTGTGCACTGGTACACAGTAGGGTAGACAGGGATGTTGACATGCAGTAGTGTTTGTAGGAGCAAGGATGAAGTATTCTTATAAAAACAAAGTTTATGGCATCCTTCTTAGTGCTTTCCTTGCCTATCCAATAGACAGATCTGTGCATCATTGAGTATTATTTGATTTAAGTTTTGGTGGAATTGTTTGGGGGGGTTTTGTTGACTTCACTTGTTTTTTTATTGGCACCCCACTATATTTTTCCGCAGTGATTCCAGGAACAAAGTCTATGACCTTGGTTCCCTGTAGGGCACAGAAACACAGCAGAAGCCCAGGACTCTCTTACTAGGAGTAAAGGAGGTGAATGAAGAGGAAGATCTATTCAAGTAAACTCTAAAGAAACTCCTGCATGGTGACCAAAGCAACTACTAGAGAGTGAATGAGCTGCAGAAGATGGGAAACCTGGGGAAAGATTTTGGACAGTAAAACTATGCAGGGATTCTGGAGAGAGTGAAGCATGGCAGGGCCAACTGGGGTTAGGGGTGCTGATTGAACAAACCTGCTTAGGTATTTTTGGCAGTGAGGTAATTTCACAGTTGCCTCCTCGGTATTCTCTCCAAGATTTTTGGATTAGCACATGTGAGATATGTCTCTGTCCTTTTACTGTCCACAGCTTACATTTCAGTGTTTGAGAAATCCTCATTCTCTCTGCACTGAATGCTGGTTCATGGGCAATACTGTTTGTCTGGTTTCACCACAGAAGTTATCAGATGCTTTCCACATCTTCCTTAGGGTTATTTTTTAGGATCTGTGGATATTTCAGGTGTGGGGTTTTTTGCACTATAGATTCTTATTCTATCCATTCCCATTCCTTATTTAATTTAGTAAGTGGTAAACTCAGTGGTAAATTTTGGGTGTCGGTGATGGCAATGAAAAAATGTTACAGTCAGGACATCAGGTGGGAATCCTGCATACCAAATAGCCTTTTGAAGAGTCCATATTCTTTCCTGAATTTGGGTACTTAGTCTTGTTCATGATTTTGGGTGTCAAACCAATTAATTGATTTTCTGCAATGACCAAATGAGTGCTAAGCATGGAAGGTGTGTATTCTTTTTAAGAGCAATGAAACAGATTTCTTGTTTTGTTTGCAAATGGCAAATTGTTATCTTCAGTCAACATAGAAAAAGGGTGAGATGAGTGCTTAGCCCAAGCCCTTGAAAGAAACACATTATTATGATGGGCATAGATATACAGACATCCTGATTCACATATATATTCATCCAGCTATACCAAGAAGAGCTCCCAGAGGAAAGTAAACCCTTTTTGCAGTTAGCCATTTTTATTTCTTTAGTTTTCTTTAGTTTTCAGTTAGTTGAGAATAACAGGAACAAATTGCATCTTGTACAGCTTTGCCTATTTGTATTTGGTGCAGACATGCCAATGCAAGTGTTTGATAGCAGGAAAATTCAGTCTGTTGTCTTACACTTTAGCAAACAGCTCACCAAAGATGTCAGCCCAGTTCATCTTGAACTTTTACTAACAGAGGAGCAGTGAAACTGCAAGGCATATCTGTCTGTATATTAATTTTCAGAATTTACTTGGCACTGCCTTCTGCTGCTGGTGGAGTAAGGAATTGGGTGGCCCCAGTACTTGGTGCATTTGCAGAACACCTTATTTATCCTATTTTAAGGGCAGACTTACCCCTTAGCCAAAGGTTCTGCTTTGAATCATTGAAAATTATTTTCCTTGGTGTATGTTTTTGCAAGCTACTTGTAGAAATCAATGGTTAGGGTTCTTGCTTAATTTATCTGCTCAGTTCACAGGCTGCTTCAGTTACCCTTTCAGACCACATCTTGGTGTGCATCCCACTCCTTCAAAAGTAGTAAAAAGTTAAGCACAAAGCTACTTTGTATCTCACGTGCAAAAAGAGAAAAACTCCTAGTCCCACACATCTTTTCATACTGTATACACATGTGCGAGTAATTTAGTGAAGAAGTGGCACATGATACATTAGTATATTTTATTAGCAATTGGCACTGCCATACCAATATTTTGATTTTGAAATAGTGGCAGAAGTTGCCCAGATTGCCACTAAAATCAAAGGTCGAATCTAGCACTGCATTCCTGTTTCTGAGTCTTAGCAGGAAAAGACAAAAGCAAAAGATACAACAAAAGTGTTTTGATAAACAGATGTCACCCACTTTCAAGTGCTGAATCTGAGTTTAATTTTTCCCATGCTACATAAATAGTCCCTTCACTTCCTTTAGCCTTGCAGTTCTTCATTTCCCACTGTAACTCAAACAAAATGAAAAAAAAATTATATTTATAAGGACTGTCTATTTGCTCTGTTTAAGGGTTTTCATTTCTTCAGTAAATGTACTTAATAAAATTAAATGCTCTGGGAATGTGCCAGAAATGCTGTCAGCCACTGTGGCAAGCAGATGGATGAAGTTTCAGCTGAACGTGATGTGCCCAGGTTACTTGGTTTATTTAGAAGCTGATGACCACAGTCACTGGATGTACTAGAGTAGCCTGTGAGGAATGTGTTTTTAAAGAGCTCAGAGTCACAATTGCATATTCCCAGCACCTATGGGTTTGCTGGCAAACTTGGTCCCATCCAGGCATTGAATTGGGTCCTGGAACCCGCATACTCAGCACTAAGACTGGATGTGAAGGCAGTCTAGCTGCAGCCTCTCCCCCACCGTTGACTGCCAGGGTTGATTCTGCTGTTTTGACTGGTTAGACTGGGCGTCCCCTTCCTCCTTCAATAGCTCCATGTGTGTCCCTCCCAAAGCTGCACACTCAGGTGCAGAGGACAACCTCCCCAGTAGATTTTCTTTTTGTCTGGAAAGCGGCTCAGGGGAGAAGGACTGAAGAATGCTGTCGACAGCTGGCTTAGCACGAGCCAGAGTGTGCCCAGGTGGGCAAGAAGGCCAAAGGCATCCTGGCCTGTGTCAGACACAGTGTGGCCAGCAGGAGCAGGGCAGTGACTGTCCCCCTGCACTTGGTACTGGTGAGGCCACACCTCGAGTGCTGTGTCCAGTTCTGGGCCCCTCATTGCAAGAAAGATATGGAGGTGCTGGAGAGTGTCCAGAGAAGAGCAACGGAGCTGATGAAAGGTTTAGAGGGTAAGTCATATGAGGAGCAGCAGAGGGAGCTGGGCTTGTTTAAGCTGGAGAAAAGAAGGCTCAAGGGAGACCTTACCGCTCTCTACAACTACCTAGAAGGAGGTTGTATCCAGGCTGGTGTCCTCTGCCAGGGAACCAGCAACAGGACAAGAGGAAATGGCCTTAGGTTGTGCTAGGGACCATTCAAGTTGGACATCAGGAAATTTTTCTTCACTGAAAGGGTGTTTGAGTATTGGAAGAAACTTCCCAGGAAAGTGGTAGAGTTGCCATCCCTGGAACTGTTCAAGGAAAGAGTTAATGTGGCACCTAGTGCTATGATTTAGTTGACATGGTGTGTTCAGTCAAAGGTTGAACTCAGTGAATTTGGAGGTCTTTTCCAGCCTTAATGATTATATGATTCTAAGACAAAATTGTCTCTGATTGTGTGCATTGGTCACCCACTGAGCATCAAGCCTGGGTGAAAACATGTGCCTCAGAGCCCTCTTGTTATGTGTAATACATCATACATCAACGTGGTCAATGTCCTTTCTGCACAAATGTACACTGAGCCTCCCAGAGATTAATTTTTTTTTTTTTTTTTTTTTTTGGACAGGCCTTTCTAAAGTTGGCTTGATTGTTTATTTTTTCATTGTTTTTCTTACTATGGAAACCCTGAACGTACTATTCTCTCAGATAACTTTTTCATCATGTTTTCCACAGAACTTCATTAAAATATTCTGTATTGAAAAAAATACTCTTCTAGTAAGCTTAGCAAATTGAATAAGACTTTGTAGATACTGGCTCAGATTTGTTGTTTAGAGGAATAGGTGTTTAAATTGGACACTGAAATGTTGACTCTTGGTTCTCAATGGTATTTTCTGTGTTGTGTTGTTATCAGATAAGTTAAATTTACTTAGAGAACTCACACAGCATCAGTGCCTTCTCTTCTTGTCACTTTGTCCTTTGGTCAGTGGGCTGGTGATGGGCAAGAGGTTGGGAGAGGACACAGCCAGGACAACTGACCCAGACTAATTAAAGAGATTGTTCATACCATGTAACAACATGTTCAGTAATCAATAAAAGTGGAGCTGGAGGAAGGAGTGGTATCTTTGGCTTCTAGGATGGCGATTGCTTATGCACTGACAGGAATGGGGAAGGGATGTCATTTGCATCACTCCCTCAGTGCCTCCTCCAGATTAAACTGTTCTTATCTCTACCCACAAGTTTTCTTGCTTTTGTTCTTCCTGTTCTCTCCATCCTCCCCCTGTGGGAGCAGCAGGAGAGAGCAAATGGCCACATGGGTGCTTGACTGCTGACTATGGCTAACCTGCCTCAACAAGTTTCTCTCTTTATCTTGATATAACTTTTAACATTGCACGTCTCATGAGTAATGTTGAATGTCTTTATTCCAGCACTCCTGAAGATTGCATTGTAGAAAGCTGCAATGTTCTTCAAGAAAAGCCTAGGTTGTTGTACGCATAGTATTCCTTTTAGTAACCTCATTCTCTCCCAAAATTGATTTATCTTGTAGAGCTTTTCCTAATTGCTGTCACATTCTTCCTGGTTCCTGTCTCGTTTTATTCTTATTCAGAGGTGTTAACATTTACAAGTACCCATAAATACTGAAATGGAAAGAGACAGCAAATCATTTTATCTCCTGTTTTGTTAATCACAAGGGAAAGGTTTGTGCAGTATAACTTTGAAGCACAGTAGTCATTATGTCAGGTCTAGTACTGTCATTAAACTCATGTGCAGACTATCCTGGAAACTTTGATACTAGCCAGTCTCTAACACTGGCATGAAACTGCTGGTTGAAATACTGCAGACATAAGACAATTTACAGAATTAAGTGCAGGAGCAATGGCTTTTCGTACCCCGTAAGTCTTTCTTTCCGATTTGTGTGTGCTTTCAGAGTGTTCAGCTAAGTCCTTTAACAAGCAATACAGTTAAGGCTACTGGGAATACACTTCCTGTAAACAAGGTGATAGATGGCAGAACAATGTGCCCATGTACCTCTTTCCTGTCTGTACATTCATGTTAAATGGGAGTTGAATTAAAAAAGGTCATTGAGCAAGCCCTGTTTCCTCAATGGATTGTTCTCAGTCCTGACGCACAGGCAAGGATGGTAAAGGTGTGCTGGAGCTGATCATGTCAGTCACTGAAGACAGGTGAGAGTTACTACAGAGGCAGCTGTCTTTGCCACTGTCTGGTATAGATGCATGGAGTGCATAGGGAAGCCGTTATCTTCAAAGATCTTAGTCTTGTAAGTGTGTCAGAAATGCTTTTTTTACACTTCTTCTGTAAGAAAATATATTGCCTGGAATATAGAGCAAGTATATGCATGTGTAAATCTCTGTGGTGTTTGAACAGCTTCTAAGCACCTAAAAACGTTCTGTGTATTAACCCAAACTTTCTGTATGTTAGCCCAAGCAGATTAAAATCATACTTACCCTTGAACTGGGGCCTGCTTCCACAAGCTCTCATGCATATAAAGAATTGCCAGGGGAAGTCTCCTGCCACAGGGCAGTGAAACACTGCATCCTGTGATCCAGCCTCTGAGGGAGCACTTCAGTGCTCAGGATCAAACAGGTCACACAAGACATAGGGAATTTCTTCTGCCTTTTCCAAGCCCCCATCCCTCACCTGTGGCTGTGCTGCTAAAGAAGTGCTGAGATTGGCATGAAGAGCCAGTGTATCTCTGTAACTTCAGCAAAAGTGTCTGCCTTCATGATTTCCAGGAGAGAAACAAACTCTCAAATTGCAGCAAATCCCAAGTGTCCCAGGATTCCTCATTGCAGACGTGGCTGAAGGCTCTGTAACAGAGGCAGTGAAAAGCCCAGGCATGAATTCGCCTTGACTTGGGTTTAATGCATTTGTGGAAATCCAGCAGGAGCTTTGGTTGCTGTGAAGTCCTGAGATAGCTAAATGTTGGGCTTATGTATCTGTCAGACTCTTGGGGGTCTGCTATGTGCATAGGAATTACTGTCTTTTTGTGAGTGAGGACACTTGCCCATCACATGAGCATGTTAGTGCAGGCATGAAGGTCAGAGGGGGTTGCCTGGACCTTCCTGGAAGGAGGAAACATGCATTCTTGTTTCTGGTTCATAGTCAGGGGACGTGAAGACCCTGGCAGCCTTAAGGCTTGGCCCTGTGGGGACATTATTCTTTGCCTTCTAGTCTGAACAGTAGGAAATCAAGATGTTCCCTCCCCAGGAAAAGCACAGGGTGAGAATTGCATTAGCCACACTATGAGATTACTCTCCTCTCCCAGGGCTTCTAGATAATATAATTCCATTTATTTTGGGGTTTTTTTTTTCTTTCTTTTTTTTTTTTTTTTTTTTCTCTTGCTGAAACAAGTCTGCCTGTGTTAAACAACAGACCCTTTTCCTCAGTTTTGGCCAGAGGAGGAAGCCTTTGTCCCGATCTCCTGGCAGCTTGCCAAGGCTGTTGGGCTATGGGCCAGGAGGGGGTGAACTTGAAAGGAATAGTGTGTTGTTTCTGCTCTGGTAGCATTCTTCCTTCTTCAGCAGTGCCTTGGCCCCTGGCTGCCTTCAGTCACTCGTTACACACAAAGGAACCTAAGGGCAAAAGAGACCATTTTCTCTTGACTGCCTGTAACTTGAAATAATAAGAAATAAAACCATTTTGTGGCTTTCAGCTGTCTGTGTGCAGACATGGTTGGGAGAAAATCTTCTTGGAACTGGCAACTTTCTCACAACGGAGAAAAGAACCAATAGCATTTTTTTTCCTCCATTTTAATAGCAGCTTTCATACAGTAATATGCATCTTTCCAGTCTTATATCTCCTGTCAGTTGTGCTTTTACCTTGGCAGTGCATAAGTTTTATTACTGGACATTACTTGCATCCTAGTTAGTATTTTTGCTTTCATTTTTCATTTCAGTAGTTATATAAAGAAATAAGCAGTCATATGTATGCTCTTGGAAGACTTAGGCTTAAATCTAAGAGGCTGCATTTAGAATTAAATAATTTTAAGGCCACAGTTTCAACTTTTTTTTTTAAATATATAGGATTATTTCCCATTCCTGCAAGGCTTGATACTACAGGGTGATGACCACTAGTTTTGAACAGTCAAGAACTGGAAAACATAACAAATTGGGTGTTCAGACATCTTCCAAAAAAGACATTCACTGAGTCATCTGAAATGCAGTGACAAAAAGGCTTTTGCATGTAGTGCTTCTGACTTCAAAGCTGACACAAGCAAGATGTTCAAAACTTGGATCTGTGAAGGACCTCAAGGAATCATTGGGTCATTGAGCTTGGCTTCTTGTGTGCTGCAGGCCACACAGTCTCTCCTCTGCATAGAGACCAATATCTGGAGTTCATTAAGTTATTCATCATTGATGCAAAATTATCAAGTGATAGCAAATCAACTGTGTTTGTTTTGTACTAACAATTAATCACCTTCACCACTTCAAGAAAGTAGTGCCTTACTTCCTGCATCCAACCCTTCAGTGCCTGTAGTTTTCTCAGCATGAAAATATGCAGATGCTGTAAACAAGTCACCTCTCAATCATCTTTTTTTGGTAAGCTGACCAGAACAAATTTATCATCTTTCCTCAGTGTCCCGTTCAACCCCAGTGTTCATTCTGAGGCTGTTTTCATACTCTTTCTGATTTAGGATGTGGTTACAAAACTGGATGCTATATGCCAGTGTTTCACTTACCAATACTATATATGGAAATAACGATACCTCCATCTCTCTCCATCCCTCTTGGACATCTTAGCTTGCACAGCATGCCTCTTCATCATTTCCTTTTTGTGGACAAAAATCACAGATAGCAGCCTACCATGACTTGAAGCACAAAGGCAAGATGCCTGCTTTAGATTCTCAAGTCCTGGGCTGTATCTCTGCAGATTTTCTGCGTTACATAACTGTGGTGAAGCTTTTCCTGCTCATAAGTGCTGCTGAAATTTGTCTCGGTCACTGCAACTCTCTCTTCTGTCTGCAAAAAAGTGATAATGTTAGTATCTGCATAACCTACTATGCATCCCTGTTCACAAGCCTTTTGTAAGAACCTATTTTTAGATTGAGGTTTTGTAAGATCCAGATGTGACTGGATTCATTCAATAACTCTTAAACAGCTATAAAAGATACATTAGAAATGGCAGTGTACGAGCTGCAACCATAGCAGTTGTTTCGGCATCTCAAACTAGACAATCCTGGCATTTCCTCTGCAGATGACTTTGGTTTTGGCACCTCCAACTCTGTCTAGTTCAACTTAAAAGTTGCTTAATGGCTATAAAAGTACCTGACCACATTCTCGTAAGAATCTGCCTGTTCATTCTACTAGTGTGGATTATTTTTCAACTTTCTATGTTAACCTACCTGAGCTGGGAATGCAACATTAAAATGCACCAAATAAAGGAGTCTCTTAGAAGATCCTGCTGAGATTTGTTATCTGATCTTGTGTGAGATACAGCACACTTTCAGGCTGAGGACAGCCTCAGAGGCAGTGTGTGGTACAGGAGGGTGGGCTGAAGTGTCCCATGCAGCTGGAAATCCATGTTGTTGGATCCACAGCTCTGAGCTGGTAGGGGCAAAGACATAACATTGTGACATTCCAGGAAGAGAGTTTAGAGATTTCACTATATTACTGGCTGGAAAAGAGACTTCAGAGAGTGGTAGCTGGAGAAAGTTACATAGTTGCATTGCATAGTTGTGTGGCAAGTGTTTCCTAGGAGTGGTATAAAACTTTTAAGAGCCCAAGGAGTGTGTGAGAGCACTGTTGAATTGATATCGCTGTTGCACTGTCCAGTTAACAGCCAAACCAATGCAGCGCTGATCCTTTGCAATATTTTCCAAATAAATGTTACTTGCATAGTGTAGGAAGATGTTTGTTATTTATGGCCATATCAGCCCAAGATACTCCTTACATTTATCACTTATCGCTAACTTATTTTGTTTTTTCTTCATCTTTCTTGCTTGCTGTTATTTTATGTCATGACTCCTTGGTGTTTACATCCTTGAACATTAGTAGTTCTCTGATTACATGTCTTTCAGATTATCTCTTTGAACTCTTCCTGGCCAATCTCTGTTTTGGCATCCCTCCAATTTTCTGTGCCACCTTACCATTATCAGAGGTTCCTGCATTTTGTCTGTGTTAATATTTTATTAATATTTATAGTGACATTATATAAGGTTAACAGGGAGACTGTTCTTTCCTCCAGTTTATTTATTGATTGTAGTGGTAAGAAAGAAGAAAGAACATTGCTGTCTCACCTAGTTCTATCTCTGTCACTGACAGGCATCATTTAACTGTGCCCAGGCTAATGACAGTCTGGTGTACTTGCTGCCAAGATCCCTGCTTGATAAATAATAGGATGTTCCATTTCCTAGGACTACAGATCTCTGAAGTTCTGGGAGTTTCTGTGACCTCTGGTGAGCTGCTCTTTCAGAGAGATCCATACCTGCTCTTTAGGAGATAGGAAATAGCTGTGTGCCAGCATGGGAGAATTCTCCCAATCCCCTGGAGTTAGGAGTAGTTCCATGCCCACAATAATTCAGGACAAAAGTGCTAAAACAAAGCAAGCGTTGCTGTGAGCTTGGCATAACTGTCCCCATTATGCCTGTGAGGGTCTAAACTTTCTCCACATGTTGTTAAAACTCACACCATATTTTGTTGGTGTGAATATCTGAGAGTAGACTAGTGGTGAAGAGGTTAATAACTGGGATTCGTGATATTGCAGATAAAGTTGTTAGATACTGTGGGAGAAATTGCTACTTCACTTTTCCATCAGTTTTGATTTTTAATTTATTTCTGCCTATCAGTGTCTCTGTCAGATTTTCTCCACCATATCTGCTTTCCATTAACAAACATGAGCCTAAGCAAGGTGATCCATGGCAGAGTGTGGCTGCAGCACACCATCCCTCCTCCCGTTTAGATCCAGGGACCTGCCCTGGGCTGAAACTCCTGAGTGGCAGTAGCCATGTGGCCATGGAAAAGAGGTACGAGCCCAGCACATTGGTGTCTCATTCATTCTCCCCAAACTGTCCTTTTCCAGACATTCTTCAAGAGCCAGGCTAAAAAATTCAAGTTTGTAACGTAAATCACTTGTGCTAGAAAATTTTTTGCTGAGCTGCAGCTGAACCTTCTGGGGGAGATAATTTCTAGCATAGCCGTCAGAGCCCTGGTTGGCCACAGCAATGAGAGGCAGATCAAGCAGAGACGTCACATCTAACCACAGTGACATACATTTATTTCCATTTGAAACTCTGGAGCAGAAGGTTTGTGCTGTAACTCAGCTGCACAGAATTGAGATGCAGGGCCTCCCTGCACAGTTGCAGGAAGTGAGTTTGCTGTATCTGTGACAGCCGTCGTGTCCGCACAGCCGTGGGAGCAGCGCAGCCGTGCAAGCCCACGGTTCTGCTGGCCTGCAGCTGCCCTGCGCCGCCTCCAGCCTGGCTCACCTCTCCTCAAGGGCCCCCCAGGGCCACTGGCTCCCTGTGGCTTCATGCAGGAGCGGCGCTGAGG
Organism: Cettia cetti; assembly: GCA_013401135.1. Classification (NCBI taxonomy): domain Eukaryota; kingdom Metazoa; phylum Chordata; class Aves; order Passeriformes; family Sylviidae; genus Cettia; species Cettia cetti. Next base: position 114,455 of record VZUI01067368.1, on the reverse strand, counting down.
AGCAGCCTCTGCATGGCACCCTCCAAAACAGCAGGACTCTCGAGAGCCCATCGTTCCCATCGTTCTGAAGTTTTCTTCTGAGGTGGAGAATGCCGTTAGGATCATTTTGTCTAAATATGGTAATTCAAGGGTTTTTGGAGCCACAAGTTATAATACTCACTTTTCCCTATGGTTTGGATTGCAGCAGTGAGTAATTTCCATTTCTTAGTTAAAAAAAAAGTGAGAGTGTGGAAAGTAACAGTAAACACTCATCAACTGGTTACCCAAAATAATTTAATTCTCTTCATTCCTATCTGCATATCAGTTTAGTCTTAATTCAAGGTATGAGCAGGCTGCACTGGGAAGTTGCATTATTGTATAGTACATTCTTCTAGTAATTTCAAATAATGCCAAAGGAAAGACATTTTTAAAAAATAGCCTAGCCCTAAGAAGTAAATAGTATCGTTTGTTGCCCTCCATCTGGTTAGATGTCTCAAAGGTCATGAAATGGGGGTCCTTTGGTGGGGCAGCTGGGTTTATGTAGCATATGCAGATCGGTATTTTGGCTTTAAGCCAAATCTACCTAATTTTCCATTTTGCTTCTATGATGAGGTGGTTGAGGTGACTTCAAGGGGTAATTTTGTGATTACATCCATATTTGTATTAGAGAGCCTTTTAAAAGTATTTAAGATTAAAGCGCAGTCTAAATAAAGTTCAAGTACAAAAAATAGCAGAGTTCACGTTTTATCAAAAGGCTGAGTTTGCAGCCAGGCACGGGCCCAGCTCACGCCATCCAACAACTCACACCTCACAGCTCTTCATGCTCTGCAATTCCAATGATTGTGCTGCAAGGCAAACAAACAGGAGCCAGAAAAATTACACAGCCCCTGCAGCCTTCCAGAGTGTGGGTGTTTGTCTGTTTATATGTGTACTTCTGCAGTCATAGGTGTGTGCACAGAGCAGAGAATTGCACACATCCAGAAACCCCTGTGCCACTGCAACAGCAAATTCAGAGGAGTGTATTGTGCTGCAAGGGTGGCACGGAGCACTGGGCATTGCTTTTGGCCGCTCCTGCCCCCACAGGCTGCCCCCCGGAGGAAACAGCCTCGTGCTTTCCACCTTGTCATCGTTGGCAGCGCTCCTGGGCTGAGCACAAGGGCCTCTCTCTGCTGGGAGGAGCAGCCACCAAAGGGAGCTGGAGCTGTGACAGTGGCTCTCCCCACTGACAGTCCTGGAGGGACAGTACAAGTAAAGAGCTTTTCCCAGTGAGCTAAATGGAGTTTTCTGTAGCAGAAATAACTTAGGTAAAATAAAAACAAATTTGGCGGGCAGTATAAAGGTTTAAGGTAATAAATGCAGTATTTAGTAGTGTATATTTGCTGCTGAATTTGTAAAGAAAACCAGACTGCAAAGCTGACAGGAGCTATCAGCTAAGTACAATAAAGAGGAATGTCTTGAATTGCTCAATAATCATAAGAAAGTTTTCTCACCCAAGGACAGACTGAGCACACTGGCCTTCCTGGAGTGTAGTCATCTCACAACCTCAATGGCAATTTGAAGGTAACTTGAGCAACTTGACTGAGAATTTAACAAGAGATATTGTTGTCTGTTCCAGTCTGTGGATAAAGGTGATGCAGGAGAGTAACCTCTTGGGGAACCCAGATATTTTCACCAAAACTACTTCACACTATTCACTAACTACAGGTCCTGCTTTCTATGCCAATGTCTGTTTGAAATGCAAGCAGTTTCTGATCCTTCCTCTACAGTTTTTCTTAGCTAAATACCACATTAAAAATTGCATCTTCCTTTCTGGTTGGGAATTTTTTTTGTATATTTTAATAATTTTGCTGTAATTAAAGAACAGAGAACTCAGTTGTTTACTTATATATATGAACAGAGACAGATTTCAATGTAAAGAACTACTAGGTCTGGTGTAAAATTTCAATTTAATTACAACAGTAGTATGTTTTAATAATTACCAACTAATAAAAACCATTCTTCATTTAGAGAAGGAATTAAAAGTATAGATACGAAATAGAATGAATGCTTTAAATAAGTTTTTTGTGATTTAGAACAGCGTTGCATTGGGTAAGCTAGTCAACATATCTTCTTTTTGTATCGTTCTTCCTACATTTCAAATTAGTCTGCTGAAGTTGATAAGCAAAACTGACTCTTTCAGATTTAACTTTTTTTCTTCTGCACCAGATGGATGTGACACAATGAAGTCCAGTGAATAAGAGAATGTCCACCTCAGCAGCACTTATCTCATGTAGTATTATTAAAATGTTCAGAGTTGTTTTTCTTTAGTTTCTTTACTCTCAAGAAGGAAAATGTGTGTCCACTGACTGAAAATTGAATTTTTTAGAAGGGCATATACCTTAAGCTATATGAATATTAATCTTTAAAAAATTAAAGAAAGCTGTTCATGTTCAATGCTGTGCTCTGTCCATCAGTTGTACTTTTCAAGATTTAAAATCTTGTACCAACTTTTTGTCTAAAAGTCATTGCTGTTGTGCTTGCTAGATGGACTTACTCATATTTTATTGCCTCTTGGGATAAAAGGGTTTGTCTTTGTTTAAAGTTCCTCTCTTCCTTAAAACGCTATTCTTGATTATTTCTCTTGGATGAACATATAGCTTGTGGGATCCCAAGAACTACTTACTTTTCCTGCTATAAACCAGTGTTGCATCCGTTAATGTTGCATCCCTTAGCTTTATGTGTGAGGAAGTATAAAAACCTGTTTCTCTGTAGAGATGTTAAACATATGTTAAGCTTTGCTGGCAGGTGCTTCAGAAGACCTCCGTTTGTTCTGCTCACATGAACAAAACTCTATCCTTGGTAAAATCACATTGTGATTCAGGGACTCCCTCTGGAAGTGAGGGTGGTTGCTGCCACTGGAACCCATTTGGAAACACGAAATGTTCTTTGTGTCTGCTTCCTCCATTTAAGTCTTTTCTTTGCCATCCTTCCTGGCCTGACCTTTCTAAATACTTCTGACTTGAAGAACTGCTGATATCTAATGAGAATTAGGTTTCCAAGTTATATACTTAGGATGAAAATACTTAGGATGCTCTGGCAGCCTATCATCTAGAAAAGAGTAAAATTACTGCCTTCAGAGTTTGCTTTACACCTCATTCACATACATTCCTCTCCACTGATAGACTCATCTATTGAGAGAGAAGGCAAAAAGGCAATTTGGTATTTTTGTTAGTAACTCTAATTCTTTATCAACAATAAAAGGTTTGTATTTCAGCTTATCAAAGCAAAAGTTGTCAGGTGAACAAAAAAGTAGTGAAATCTTCCAAGGCATAACAGGAAGATGAGTGTAGTTCCATTAACAGGTGTAACAGGACGAGAATGTTAACAGGCACAGTTGATCCTGAGGTGTTGTCTTGTGGTGATGCCAACAATCCTTCAGTGCTACCCTGAGATGGATTCGGATTGACATGTATCTGTTTAGATTTGAACTATAATAAAGCACAACTGAGACAGGTCACCCTATGCCACATAGGAAATAGTTTATTATTTTAAGCTTGGTGGTGTGCCTGACATCAGATTTCCAAAGCTAGGCAGGGATTGTGGGTTTCTCTACATGTAGCTCATGCTCATAGTTCAAAGGGCATAGTTTGCGTTTTCAGATAACCATTGACAATTAAGATCTTTGGTGACTGCTGACAAGACATGTATGAGCTAGCCACATTTAAACATGCAAGTCTGACTTCAAACATCTGTATTTTTTCATATCTTGTTAAAAGTAAATCTATTGTTAGAGACAGCTTGAACTCATTTGTATCAGTAATGTAGTAGGGCCATGCCTTAATATTTAAATTACAAAGTTTACATCTGGTGTCACTAATCAGCACCCACCACATTGTTTGTTGTTCTTTCTTTACAGAACATAGGAAACTTGGCAACCTGACTGTGACAGTGAAAAAGACCGTCCCCTCTCCAGAAGCAATACAGATCCTCTACCAACGCATGAGATACGAATATGAGTTTTATTACTATGTCAAAGAACAGTTCCACCTGCTAAAGCGCAAGTTTGGACTGAAGTCTCATATCAGGAAACCAAGTCCCAGACCTGAGTTCTTCATTCCTTCTCCCCTGGAAACAGAGGAACCAATAAATGATGAGGAAGAAGATGATGAAAAGTGGCTAGAGGATATCTATAAAAGGTGATGGATGGAAGAGCTATCCTTTCTCTTCTGGTGACCCCTCCAGTTTTCTTAAGATTTTTTTTCAATAATTATTATAAGTAATTCCTTAAGGAACTGAGTTAATGCGCAGCGGATTTGAAATGGAACAGAAGAGACCATTCCCACATGCTGGAGCCATTGGGAGATACCTGATTTTGCAGGTTTGATTCATTATACAGTGTTGGCTCTATAGCACCTTGCTATAGCATAGTTCAAGAGAGAAGTACCTACCATCTGTCACAAAATAACTTTTGGGATACACGGTAATCCTTTTTTGAAGTGCAAACTACAAAAGAATAGGTCAGGTAATCTTGAAAAGTAAAGCTTACAGGGTCTCTTCTCTCGCTCTCTAACCAGTAACAAGTCTTCATGGCGTAACACTGTGGCATGAACTACCAGCAAGTGAACTACAGGCAGTGAGGCATTTGGGAAGAGTGCCTCTTTTTGTCCAAAGCACACTGGTATCCCAGTGGTGTGGTCCGAGCCATTGCTTTGTCTTAGATCCAAGGATAACAGGCTCAGAAAGAGGCTAGGTGACAGCTCCTTGAATTACCTGTGCCAGAGGAGTGAGGCTGCTGTTCTGCCAAATCAGTACTAGTGAGTGTAAGGCCAGTTACAGGAACCAGATTTTTTTGGTAAAACCTTCTAGTTCATAGTCTGGGAAAAGTTACCAGGTCAGTGAATGGCAACAACAAATTAGAAGTATCAGGCAGAGCATTATTTCAGTGTGTTTCTATTAGACTCTAAAGGAAAAGATGTACCATATGGGGTTTATGTTCAAGAATGGTATTTTTAGATTTTTATTATTCTTTTAGGTCACAAATCCAAAGAGATACTGAGAAACCTACTCATTAAAAAGCTCAGGTGATCTGGAACTCCTATTAAGCATGACCTGTATTTCTGCAACTGCAGAATTTAATTGTTCACATCTGAATCTGAACACAGCTTCCTCACCAGCACAAACACCAGACTTCTGCTTTTGGTGTGGCTAGAAGGAATATTAACAGTATGAACATACACAGCTCCTCTCATCGAAATATTTCAGAATCATCAAAAAATACAAGAAGATGCTCTCTCTGAAACCAAAGCTGATTCAGTGATAGGTTATTAAGAGAATCACTGTGAAAGTTGCCATTGTGAGTCACTACAAATATCTGCCAACACTAGAAAAGGGATCAGTGGAAGCTGGGAGGGGAAAGAGAAATAGCACCAATATGTGAGGTGCTGTGTTGTTCAGGTGGGTGTCCCTGGAGTGGCATTCCCTGTGGTGTGTGGGTGTGTTGGCTGTTGGGAGCCTGCCAGGCCTGGTGGTGCAGAAGTTACAGACCCACAAGCAGCCCTGGGCAGAGCCCTCTGGCCTTCTCCTACACAGCAGAATAGGGGGGAGTTTGGGGCCTTGATGGGGCCTTGGCCTCTTCTGCACCATTGTTGCCAGAGGAAGCTGGACTAATAGAGAATAAGAGCAATAAAGTCCTGTCCCTAGAGCACAGGAAAGAGGCAGGTACAAGATGTTGCAGCTGCTTGCCGGGATGAGGACAATCCACCTCTGTCTATCTCACATCCTTTCTCAAACATCTACCAGAAAATTTTTGGTTCCTACTCCATGGCTGCCATCTGCAAGGTCATACTTCAGTTTGTTACATCAAGCAAAAGTTATTTTGTGATGGATGAAGCATATAAACTTGGGATCAGCTCAAAGGGGCTTTCCAAGGGTTTTCTCTTCATAAGCCTGCTGAGAGCCAATAAAAATTATGGTTGATCTTCTTCACCACTCAGTCTTTACCTATACACAGAGAATGAAAATAAAGGAGAGTTAAGACAAGATGGTAACTTACAGAAAATACTAGGGGAAAGATTCTGTTCTCGTTATGAACATCCCAGGTTGGTGGTAGCAATGCACTACTGTGGTGGAGCACATTAAAGAGAGCTGAAAATGGCACAGATAGTAACTAACATATTAGCCAAAATATGAATCTGCTGCATTGTATATTTTAAGTGGTTTCTATGAAATTACATTGAAAGAGTAATGATTAGTTTACACACTGTGGAGTTGTTATATTTTGGGAAGAACTAGTATTCTCATGTTTCTGAAATTCTGTTTGAATCCTTTTTCTGGCAACGTTTTAACAGAATATAGTCACTTAACACATTCACCCTTACTGAGAGTCCACTGCCGTTTCCAGTAAAGTCTGTTTCTATCTGTTTGTTTATTTAATGGTATCTTCAGCCATCACTACTTATAATCTAAATACAGAAGCTGCTTAGTGATTTACTCGCTAGGTTTTAATATTGTTGTATTTTTGTAACAATCAACCTGGTGTCTCCTCCTCAAATGGTAATTCTTAAATTTATCTGGCACATAGCATCTAATATTCCTGGTCCTAGGCCCTATTTCTCTGTCATTAAATATACTTTGCTTAACTTTTAAAAGGTACGTTATAAGCTGGTAAATCTTTGAACTTATTTATTGAAACTTTTCAGCACATTCCAAATTCTAAGTTGCTCAGGAAGAGGTTGATTTAAATAATTATATTTGGGTCTGAATAATATTTCTTACTGAAAAAAGAAAAATCACTGTTTGTTAGCCTTTAGTCCACAACAGCTTTGTAGAAAGTGTCAATGCATATACTTGGAGATCTTTGTGGGGGGAAAAAGGTGGCTGTTCAACACTGACAAAAATAAGAAAATCTATGTCTACATTAGCTTAGCTATAAATGAAGCAACATATGTTTTGGAATGAAATCTTCTTTAACTTATTCACTACTATCTCCTGAAATATCAATAAGCCATATGATTCTTTATTTTTCAGTCCAGTGATGTTTAAAAATAAAACTTGCACATTTCTTCCTGGTGCCATAGTCCTCTTGCTTACACTAGTTTTCGTGCCTGGATACAGTGGCTGTGGGTAGGACATTGGAGTTGTACCCAACAGAACAGGGTTGGATATGGCATAGGGCATCCTCTGAAAGTCATACTTGAGCAGTGAGACTGGAGCAGGTTGTTCCTGGGTTATTCCTTCTCCCAAACTATCTGGAGATGTGAGCTGAAGTATGAAATGTTTTACTTATCTGAGTTGTGCAGTCAGTACATTGAAGTGCATTTTCCAGCGTTCCGTGGCTGCTAAGTATGAGTTTTATCCAGGGGAAAAACAACTCAGTCTCCATACACTGCATTTTTACTAGATCTGGTGTTTGATGGCCAGGCATAAAAGCTTCAGTAGTCACAGTGATGTCACAATGTAAGTATCAGTGCTTTCACATTAAAGAGAGAATCAACTGTTGTTAAAATGCAGCATTCTGGAAAAGAAAATAAATTTTACTCTTAAGTTTCAAATGACAATGACAAATTGTGCCATTTTTTATTTCTGTTCAGTTTACTTCTCTTTCTTATGAATTTTGTTGGTGAACGCAGGGGTAAGTCCAAATATCTCAAATGTTCTCTACTTGCATGTAGAGAAGTAGCTTGACAAAACTGAAAGTGCATGAACCTGATGGTGTATTTAAAGCATTCCAGTTTTTTTGCAATTCCTTATCACTGGATCTTTAATGAATCACTTCAGTGTTAGGATGCAGAATGGTACATTGTATCATAAACACACCAGCAAAGCCACAGATTTTAAATGTTGAAGAACACATCTGTGAATTCAAGCCATGGAATTTTTCCTCCTTTCAGTATTTGATACAATAAAATTGAATGTACATGTATGTTTTTTGACTAGCAAAGGAAACCACACTGCATGCCACACTTTTATCCTCTTATCAAGTGAACAAAACATTGCCTGCCAAAGAATTAAATTCTACATTCTTTTAAAAAATAAAGACCTGTAATTCCCAGCTAAGAGTAATGGTGCTCTGATCTTTCCCTCCATTTTAAGAAAGGGAACATCTGTGATATTAGAACATTAGCCTAAAACAACACACCAACATTTTTGAGAGCTAAAATACTATAATACAGTACCACAGCATTCCTTCTGTTTTATTTTTAAGGACTCGGCCTTTTTTGCAAGGAGTACAACTAACACATAAAACACTCTTGATCAGCCTGCTTGCATGAGCCAAGACCAGAGTAAAGAACTGAGTGTTGCTACGTATAGATCCTCACATGCAGATTCCATGGGAAAAACACGGGAGTTACCAAGCCTTGGAAGTGCCTGTCTAGTGGCAGTGGAATCACTGGAGCCACTTTTGCAGGGTCTGTCCCAAGGGAGGGTCTGCAAAGTGAGGCTCTGCTTAAGTGCCCACAGGTATGGCAGGGAGGTGCTGGAAGGCAACTCCTTCCTCCCTGAGAAAAGGCCACTGGAGGGTAAAAAAACTTCACTGCAGAATATTTAAAGTGGATGGGATCTTTGTTGGAAGGTTGAAAATTAAATTGCAACTAGCACAAATCAGTTCCTGATGTCTCACAGCTGAGAAACAGTCGTAAGTTTTCTTTGATTTGTCTGGAAATGGCGTTGTATGCCAAGCTGCAACGTGCAGTGAACGTCTAATCCCAGTTGTAAACTTCAGAAAATCTGTGTGTGTGTAATGAGAGCACCAGCACACCATAATGGTTGCGTCTGGGCACCAAAGGCTGACCTGTCACCTTGGAAGAGCCTACAGTAAGGTTGTTGTGGGAGCAGTGGGATGAGGAAAGGGGAAAGTTTTCTGCAAATACAAATTTGCCCTTGCAGACACCATAAGATGGCAAGACTTGATCACTGGTTTATTTAAATGTAGATTTGGAATACAAACATGTGGATTTCCTTTTCCTTTCTGTAAAGGAGGAATGTGACTTGGTTTTGTATTTAACTGATTGTGGCTGGAAGGATAAGTTAATAATACTGCTGTCAGGCAGGCACATTGGAGTTTGCTTTATGCAGGCTTTTGTTGTCTCTGTTCCCTTCTTTGGATGCAATGGGAAAAAAAAAGCTAAATAATTCAGCTATAGTGCTGGGCACTTGGTGCTGTGAAAAGTAGAGATTAGCAGGAATACATGGAGGTGATGCTGTTCAGAGTTGAGACGATTGGTCTAAACACAAGGATGATATAGAGCAGCCAGCAGCAGTGGCACACAAGCTGCTCACTCTGTGGCTTTGTCTTATCTAGAAAACTTGAGACCATGCTTGAAAATCAAATGCTGCTTCAAATTTGTGATTTGTACTGTAAGCAGGGCAGTACTGGATTTTTTGCTTTTCCCCTAAGCTTTCAAATTGTCACTGCACCTCATGAACTTGGCAGAACATATGCACACAGCCTTTTCCTGTATCTGATGTGCAGGAACTCATCAGAGACGTGGATATGATCCTTCAGCAAACCTCTCTCCAAGTGCAAGTGACGAGCAGAGTGAAACAAATCCTCGGCACAGTGTTGCTGCTAACAGGCAGAGTAGTATTTAATTACTGTGCCACAAAGGAAAGTACACCTGCAGATCTCCAGTTTACTACAGGAGACTTTGGATAACCTCAAGGGTCATGGGACCATTGTCAGGTAGCAAAAACCAATTGCATGTCACAGTGTTGAACTCATGATCATCTCCACGTTAGGTGCAGGAAAGAAACAATTCATACCAAACACAGGAGTGACAGTCCGGACTGTGGTTTCCCACAGCACACAGGGATTTCTCTTCTTGGAGCTTCCTATCTAGTTTGTGTGGTGGGAAGCTGAGGGAGAGGAAGTCAGCTGCAGTGTTAGTCTCTGACTCCTCGAAGAAGACAAGATTCTCAAGATCATGCTGGATAAATGTTCTAGAAGAAGTGGCATTGAGGCTCCTGTGTTTCACAGACAAGCTGTGAGCCTCTTCCACTTTCACTTTCTCAATTTGTTTGTATTTGGCTGTATTTGCTGTATTTCCCAAGGTCAGTCTGTGTAGGGTATTTCTTCACTAACCATATTGTCTAAGCATCTTGGAAAATGATTAATATGCTTATCCTTTTGATCCACAGTGGAGGTAAAGAAGTGCTGTTATCCCCATTTCATCCATTGGGAATGGATACAGCAAGTGGGTAAGTGATATTCCAAATGTCACACAGAAAGGTTGTGAAAAAGAACTGATGATAATTTAGCTAAATGTCTTAATCCCTGAACTTTCTTTTCTGCAGTAAGATTGGCCCTAGGTTTTAGAAGGCAAAACAACTACCATGGAAAATTTTAGTTACTTGGAGTCTTTTCCTTAAAACTGGGAAAACTTTTCAGTTAACTGCCTAAATATGAATGATGTTTTAGGCCTTCTGCAGACCATTAATTTCATTTTGGGACAAAGATTAATTCCGAGTTTGATCTGTTCAGTTGCATACTAAACACCTGCAGAAATGGTATGGTCGTAAGATGGCTTTGTGTTTGGGAACAGTGTTCCTGTAGCAGTTAAGAGGAGATGAGCAGATAGATGGGTGGCTGAAGTCACATCTTGTAAATTTCGCCATTTGCAAGAACATGGTCGCATTTTCTCCTGCACTTGTAGCCTACCTGAGAAGTCAGACCTGTGTTCATGTATGTGGTCTAAGTTGTGCTTTCATTTGATTTTCCACAGTCCTTAAAAACCTTGAAAAAGAAGCTATGCCTCACTGTTCATTAAGCACCACGGAGTGAAGAGAGAGTTCTCTCACAGCTCACCAAGTAGTCAGTTTTGTCTGACGTACTCATAAACCCAAATTTCCAATACCTTCTACTTATTGGGCAGGGGCACATGCCTCTTGCCTGAGAGATCTGGTGCACTTCTCTCACTTCTCCCCTGTCCTTCCCTCTGGACAGCACACATCATTAAAGCCATTTTGCCTATATCTTCTGCAGAGCATCTTAAGGAAGAATGTGCAAATGTGGACATAATCCTCTGTTCCAAGTGTCCGTGGAGATGCATGAGCTCTTGAGCCTTGCTCTAAACTTTAGTAGTGGGGGAAGGCTCTTGACTTTGAGCCCACCTTGCAGGTGTCACACAGCTCCAGATCTGTTCTGTTCTGATGTTAGGGTGAGTGCTGGCCTGTCTCTGTTGACGTAACTGAGGCCTAGCAATACCAAATCCGTTCCCTCTGGCTTTGGGCCGGGAGGCTGACATGCACGGGCAGGTAAGCCCATCGGGGTGCAAAGAAGCCTCCGTCGTGTCAGTCCTCCAATGTCAGCAGAGACACTTGGTGTCAGCAGCAGCTCTGGGGGCTGGTGTCTCTGTGGGGTGGGGGAAACAGCCGGTTTCTCACTCGTGGTGTGCTGGTGGGCACTTCTGCCAATCTCCCTTGGACAAGTTTCCACTAGTCCTGTCAGCATTTGCTGTGGAAAAGAAACTTTTTTTCCTGCACTTCTTTGGGCAGGAAGCTGGCAAAGAAAGCCCAGCAGTGCTTCTCTTCCATAGAGGCTGCAGAGATCCAGGGGAGATGTCAGGGTGCAGGGGAGGGAAAGAGGCAGACTCCTGCCTGCCCCATAGGGGCTGAGTTCCAAGCTCTTTCTCATCAGACCTAGGCAGGATGGTGCTCATAGAGGATGGTGCTGCTCCTTGAAGAATGAAAACCCAGCTCCTCACAATGGAGTTTTGTGTCAGAAACTTAGCTGTGAAAACTCCTTGGAGTCTCTCTGCACAGTTGTAGCTTTCCATCAGGCTTTGCCCCAAAGACCATGATTTGGCCCATCAGCACTGTCTGGAAACTGAGCTTTCTAGTGACTCCACAATCCAGCCCTTGTCAGTCACCCCCTTGGGTCTGTGCATGGGGCTCTTTGTGATAAACCTCACTGGAATCTGAAAAACATTCAGCAAATTTGACCTCTACTTTTTCTTATAAATATCAGTGTCAAGCAGCATCATGCATGCTTTATCACTCCAAAATGGGGAAAAGGAGATGGAATTTGTACAGTCAGCTCTGATTTTCCAAAACAATATCTTCTGAGATAAAAAAGCTTTTTTGCTTCTCAAAAAGCAAGTGTCCTCTCAAAACACAATGTCCTCTTTTTGCCCCAGGACTGGGACTTCTCAAACTTGCTCTAAATCCTTATGGACATGGACTGGTCAATCCAGAGGAGCCTAAAGCGTTTTTGTCTCTTTTAGGTAGAGCACTATGGCAGCCAGCTCCAACAAGGATGGTGAGATGAGACCCAGCCCATTTCTCTGTTTTCACCACAGGAAAGGGAACAGAGGTATCAGAAAAACCTTGGCCAAGAACAGCTCTGACCAAAGTTAGGAGCTTCTTTCTACTCTACAAAATAGGAAAGTGCGAAACAGACAGCAAAGCTTACTGGGACAATCCAGGGAACCCATCTAGCTGCAGGTCTGCATCTTTTCCAACAGCTGCTGCTCCTGCTAACATAGGGAAGATCAGAGCCTTTCGTCCCTTAACAGATGGATGTGGTCCCACAGTGCCCCCTCCCCGGCCCCCTGGCAGAGCTGCCCGGGCCACGGGGCCGTGCCGGTGCTGTGGCGGGCGGCAGATGAGGACGCCTTGGGAGCCCTGCGCAGCTGGCAGCCCCGCCTGCTGCTAATCGCTGTGTGGCCCAGCCTAATTGCTTAAAGCTTTCCTTTTCCCCTCACCGCGAATGCTGGAGTGTAGTATTTATCTACTCTGCAAAACTTTTATGAGAATTGGTACGGTTTTGTAGAATTCCTGAATAACAGGGATCACAATAGCTGCAGCAGAGCCAGACTATGCAAACCCAAACGCTTGTGCTGTTGGCCTTATTTACACAGTCCCTGCAGGAGGAGTTCTGCTCCTCTGCCTCTCGCCAGTGTCTGCACAAAGCAGCCCAGACCCCTCACAATCCTGCTGAGGTGCAACTGCTCAGCGCTTTGCCCTCTGTCTCCCTCCTCTTCCAGTCCCAGGCTCAGCAAAAAGCATGGGCACCATTGGAAGACAGCTGAATGTAGCTCTCTAAACCACTTCAGGACCTTCAGACTGGTTTGTCTTCCTCCAGAAATAAAAAGGAGGTCCAGGGAACCTCCCCGGGGAAATTTTCCTTGGGAAAAATTTCCTTGCTTTCCTACCAGATAGTGAGCTTGGAAAAGTAATTTGAAACAGGGCAGGTAATCCCTACCTTCTTCAAAATAGCCCTTCAGGTTTTTGGCCAGCTCTTAGGTACTGTGAAGCCAGCAGTGACATGTCATAACCTTGAAGACTCCTCTTACTGGCAATATTTAAGACAAAATTGTGAGAGAATTACCAATAGTAATGATAATAATGTGTTTACCTCAGAGTAATGTTCAATTGAAACAGTAGATTCTGGAAAAAAGATGCTTTGCATGCAGAGGAAGCCTTAGGCAGGAAGGGTATGAGTGCAGGTTAAACTGTGGGAGCCTCTTCTGAGGAGGCCTAGACTGCAGAGCTCAGTGCCTGGGAATAGCCAGCTTTCCCCTTCTTCCTTCCTCTCCAGTGCATGCCAGTCATTTCCATTTAGATGAAACAGAAAAAATTACCAAGCCAAACCAAACCTAAGTATCCATTGTTTTTTTCCAGCTTGTCTGTCCAAAAGTAGTTTACTTTAGTCCAGTGAGTCAAAAGGTATTACTCCCTTACTCATCATTGCCATTTACACTGCTCAAGGGGAGATCTGGCAGAGAAATGGTGTGAACAAGCCCAAAACCTGGCAGCAGTGCTTGGTAGCTCGTTCTTGCGGGAGCACTGCATTAGCTGCAGGGACTGCAGGCTTGGAGGCTGTCTAAATGGTGATTTTGTTCAGGGCCAATGGAGCCTGCCTGAAAGTGCCACCATAAAGGGGATCACAATCTGGAGCAACCACGGGGAGCAAAACCAGGCTGGCACGTGCAGCAATGGCAAGTTCCCACCATAGCACTGCAGTGACAAAGTCAGCATGTGATTGGTGTGTGCACTCTCCATGGCTTCAAAAACACTGTGGCCCTCTGGAACTCTGCAGGGGTGTAGAACAGAGGAGAAAAGGGTTTTGCTTCTAAAAGATTTTGTGAGATGTTAGAGACTGGAGCACAGAAACCAAAACAGAGGTGACAAACAAGGGTGGGGTGTAGGGAGCAGAACCCTGAACAAGAGAGGTTGAGGAAAGCTACTGCTGGTATTGGGCATTCTCCACGCAGCTTGATATCCATAAGGGAGCTGGCAAAAAAGCCAGTCACAGCCTCTCTGGCTCCACCTTCCCTGCCCCTGATGGTGAGGGCACACTTTGCGAAAAGCCCACACCGGATGAGAGACAGGAGCTCACAGCAATGGGGAGAAGATTCAACCTGTGCCTGGATGAAGTGATGGATCCAGCTGAAACTGCTTAATAACCTTGGCAGTCACTGGCTTTCAGGTGCTGGGGCCAGTCTGAGGGGAAATGAGCAGAGATGGAATTTGTTCGTCCTTTTTTTGTTCTGGTCGTCAAAGGTCAGTGCTGGTGTAAACTAACTAATGCTGCACATTTTTAAAAGGAAGCAATGCTGCTTATAATACCGTTTCAAGCTTTCTTCTTGTAAGCTACCAGTATCAGCTTTGTTAAAAGGTTTGCTTCACCTCTCAATCTCAACTTTGTGCCGGCTGCTTCTCAACAAAATGCGCTAAAGGCAAGGGAAGCTCTGGGCGGGCTCACATTTGTCGGAGAATGGGTTTTTCCTCCTGCTGCTGTAGTCCCTTGTTCCCATACCTCGTGGGTCTCTGCATTTCCAATGCAGAGCCAGTGCTCAGCAAAAATGCACCGCAAGCTTTCAAAGAATGCATCTGTTTATATTACCTCCTCTGGCCCAACATCCTGTTTTGGGAAAAATAGCTTCTATAATGAGAAGCAGGGGAAAGCGAACAAATGATTCTCCATGCAAGAGGTGAAGGTCTTTCTTTCCCCCAGCGCTTTTGGGGTGGACTCTGTTGCTTCCCCGGAATTCCCGCCTCGGAGGAAAGAGGCGGTATCCCCACGGGCTCTCCGGGCAGAGACGCGGTGCCCACGGCCCCATGAGGCGCGGCCGGCGGGGCGAAGCTGCCGGGGGGCGACGCGGGCTCTGCCCCTGCCCGGAGCCGGGCGGGCACTAGAGGGAGCCGCGGCCGCGGCCATCCCGGCCCGGGCCCCGCACGGGCAGGTGGAGCAGGGCCGGCAGCGGCTCCGGCTCCCGAACATCGCCCGGGGATCGCTGTCGGCGCTCCCTCCGCGGCTGCGCTCCCGAGAGAGCCGGGACGGAGCCGGGCAGCCCAGCGAGGGGTTCTGGCTGGCAGCGGGCACTCGGGCACCGAGGAATGCAGGAGATTCCGGGTGGGAGGTGGAGTGAGATGTGGCGGGATACTAGAAGATGAAAACCAGGGAGTGGCCACATCTCGAGATCTGGGCAAAGGCCAGGGTTGCTGGAGGGGGGAAGTGTATTGCTGAGTACTGAAATGATTAATATGCAGCTTGCTTTCAAAAGCCAACCAAAGAAACCGAGACTGTGAAAAGTTGTTTTCGAGCTGGGGCTGTAACAACCTTTCATGAACAAACATCAAACCTACAAAACCATATTCCTGTTGACTTTTGGCAGTGGGAAGAACAAATTAAACTTCCACACAGATGATACCTTTCTTCTGGTGACATCAAAGCCTAAAAAAGATGAATGGCCTAAACCTTATCGCTCTCTTGAGAGATCATTCACTATCATAATCCCAACTTTGCTGGGTGCATTGAGCACATGACATACCCAGTCTTCATTTCAGGAGTGGGAACCTGGATCTCTTTCTTCACTTGAGGCAGGAGCCTTTCCCCATATTTTCCCCCTTTCGCATTACCTCTCCTCCAGCAGCACCTCAAGGGGTATGTGCAGTTTTCATTAGGTAAAGTCTCCTGTGGTTCCTTGTTTGCTATTTTCGTCCGGACAGAACATGGATTCTGGGACATGGGCACAGAGAGAGATTAGGTGGTTTAAATCTTATGCCTCGGGCCCCTCTCCAAGGAAAAGCTGTTGCTAACTTACAGCTGTCTCGTGCTCTCTGTGGAATGAGAGGGAAGTCCATTCAGTCCAGTGAAAATAAACCCACCATCATAGCTGGCATTCTCGTTGGTAGTCTCAGTGCAGAGGCCAAGGATTTGAGGGTTGTGACACATGAGGCAGCTCACTCCTAAAGAGCTTGATCTGGGCTGAAACGTGTCATCAGAAAAGTATGAGGAGCCTTGTGCTCCCGCTGTCAATACAGTACTTGCCCTCTTCACACGGACCGGCTTTCCTTTTCTGTCCTGCCAGTCTGGCACACTGCATGGGTACCCTTTACTGTACATTCACTTTAAAGGAGAAGGACACACAGTTTCCTCTCGCTAGGCTCTAGGACTCAACCATGAAACCTGTAGCTACTATTTTGCCTTCGCCATCTGTCCTCCTCTCCTGAATAAAAGGTGGTGTCCTATCTTCCCACTACCTGGCAGATTCACCATCGTCTCCTCTGCCTGTTAACCCTGCTCTCTTGTTTCCCTGCTCCTCCTAGGCATGAGGCTGAGTGCTCAGGTGGTACCTGGGTACAGTGGCACAGGTGGGCAGGCTGTCAAGTAGCTGAGCAGTTGTTAGGAGCCATTCTAGGAGCACGGCAGCAGGTACAATGTATCTGTGTACATGCTCTGCCATTGTCAGCCTTTCCCTCCAAGTGAGGATCAAGAGTGAGTCCAGGGCTGTGCAAGAGGCTATCATGGGCAAGAAGTGTTGAATATAGCAAGGTTATTTATCAAATGATATGAGAAAGCTGAAGCTTTCATCATAGAGACCTGGAGGTCTTCTCTTTGCTCTTTTATCAGCAGGTCTGAGAGTTTATACAGGCTTCTCACAAGGGCTGAAATCTTTGTTGAAGTGGGTTTCATAACCTTCCTGACTTAGTTCATCTAATATGCTGAACATAAGTGTAGTGTGCAGCAGACATGCCAGAACAGCTCTGTGAGTCAGGAAGGTGCAGCAAGTGAGTAGGACAGATGCAGCAAAGGCATACACTACCAGAAGAAACTGAAATGCAAAGTAAAGCCATCTAGAGGAGTTATCATCCATCAAAACTGATTTGTCACCGTGTATCGCCACTGTAATGGTTTCACATTTCACACATTCTTTCCTCATGGAGCCCAATCCAATGGCCACTACCCCCGTGGGTCAAATTAAGGAGGTCAATCACCCTGGAGATGACCTGTGAGCTTTTCAAGTGAAAGAACATTTTTTTTTAAATGGGTTAGAAAAAGTTTTCAGTATTAAATCCCCAAGCTTTCCCAGGCAATTTTGGATGGCCTGGTTTGGTCTCCTCCCCCTGCATTCACTGCCGTAGGTCTTTTCTTGGTACAGCTTCCACATACTCACCATGAACCCTCCTCAGAGCTGACTGTGCTATGTGCTCATTTTCCAACTAAAAAAAAAACCCTGGAAAAATGTGAGCAAGGGTTACTCCAGCCAGGCCATGTGGACAGATCTGCAGCCTCTACAGTACCCAGCTCCTGCACACCTTCCTCTGAAGGCTGTGGAAAGGGTTTTAAATTATGCAGTGCCAAGACAAAGGGAAGCCTGCAGCCAGTTTTAGTTCTGGGGTGAGAAAGTTGAAAGAATAAAAGAATTATGGGCATTTCTTTCACAAAGGTGATTAGTGCGAAAGAATGTCAGATTCAGCTAAGAAAGTTTCCTTATCGGGCTGCAGATTTATCAAATGTGTTCCAGACTTGCATTGCTTCATTCAAGTTTAACAGAGCAGTAATACTTAATATGCCCTTTAGCAATTTAATACTCTCTTGTACAAATCGTTGGAAAATTTAAAATAGAAAAATATGTCCAGGCTTAACTGTAAGAAGGGGAATGCTGTACAAAAACAGAGAAGAAGGAATGCATGGGTAAAGCTGAATATTACTGAATATCTTACCACATGTATTATTCTGCTGAGTTATTAGTATGTGCTCTCTCAGCTGCAGGCTAAAGGAGGAACTTGCAGAAATAACTTACAGAACAACAATTTTCAGCATCAGGACTCAAGGCTGGCATCATGTCATGCCCAGAAATTACTCCTTGGGAAACACGTTTTATACAACTCTTTTTTTGCCTTTGGGGAGCACAAATGCAGGTTACTTCTATAAGGAAATGAAAATCAGTTGTTGGTGCTGCTTAGAGAGGAAATACTGCTGTCAGGCATCACACAGTTACTTTCACAATAGAGGGGGATATAAACATTGAATTGGCACATCACTGAGACATTAAAGACAGTCTTTGTTGGAGACAGAGAGAGGACAAGACCATAAAATGCCTCACTGCTGCATAATTACGTGTGAATATAAACACATCCATATAAACATGTTTCTGCATAAATGCTTTTGGTCTAATATCCTGTGTAAGAAAGTTCCTTCAAGGCTCCACGTGCCCAAGGTGAACAGGGATCTGTCCCAGTTTGGACAAGAGGATGTTATTTAATATTGGCTATGCATGTGGGGAAGAAGGGAAGGGCTTTATTTTGTGGTAGCCAATTAGACTGCTTGGCTTTTGTGTTTGTTTTGAAGAAGCAAAGGGTCCTAAAGCAGCCTTCCCAATTAATTGCAATATACAAGCATACTCCTGAGTCTAATTGCCCTGCAGGGTGTTGGACAGAAGATGCAGTGGTGCCTATTGCATCCTACAAGGAGATGTTCCCAGGGACAGAACCAGAGTGCAGGAAAGAGAAAATTACATACGTCATGAGTACATCCGTCTTGACCTAGGAGAGCAACTGGTACAGCTCTGGATATTGGCCACTTCTAATGGCTCTGAGTCACTCTGTCAGTCTGTGTGCTGCTGCTGACCCAGACTGACTGCCATGAGTCAATATACACAGAGTTCACAGGGCCTTGCAGGGGCTGGGAAGAGCCATTGCTCCCAAGGGACAGACTTCTTCAGATCATAAAGGACACTGGTATTAAAGATCCACCAAAACTAATGATTTGAGTTAAGCAGCAGCTGGGACCAAAATCTCCCCTCTCCTGCCCTAGTCACACACTTCCAGGCCCTCAGCGCTTTTTAACAATAACCATTGCTTTCTGCTGGCAAGCTCAGACTAATTCTTTCCATTCTATTTAAGGGCTGCAGGACTGGAAGTGACCTCCTGAATCACTGATCCCAGTCCTTTCTAATTGGAGGCAACCACATCGTATGAGCCTAGTCAGAAATGTCTCAAAGAGCGCAGGGTGGTGGGATGCGTGGTGATTTCATCCTTTCAAATTCCAGAGGCAACACCCAAGCTGTGGCAGTGATTGTCTCTTGCTCAGACATTTCGGCAAATACAGCTGCCTGATAACAAAAGGAATTTGTCCTGAAAGGTGTTTTGGTTTGTTTGTAGTTTTCCTGACATGACAATGGAAATTCTGTGAGGTGGGACTGGGTAAAGCAGCCACTCCTCTCACCCACCATGCAGCAATGGCACCGAGTGCTAAAAGCAACTCGCCAACATCCAAGACCTCTGAGAGTCCTATTGAAGTAGAAGCTGAGACAATACACTGAATTTACCAGAAGGATCAAGTGTGGGGCCTACACTAATTTATATTAGTGGAGGAATGTGTTAGCAATATCTGTCTTTGAAAGGCAAGTATTTCATGGCCTCTGGGATAAACGAACAGGGGAAAAGGACTTGATTCTCCTCTTCCATTAGCCTCTATCTCCAGCTTCTCTATGTTGGAGCCTGTCTCCAGGCCTGCAGTGATGAGAGAAGGGAGGAGCTGTCTCTGCAGGGTGCAGGTCTTAAAGGGATTTTTTTTTTCCTTTCTCATCATCTAATCCATTTAGAAGGTGTTTCCTCTGGGATCAGCTCTCCTGTTGGCTGGGGAGGAGCACACCCTGCAATGCCCTTCTGCTGCCACCTTCCTCTGCCAGTCCTTCGGAGGCCATGAGCTAGGGAGCAGCATGGAAATAGCACCATTTGCCTGAGGTAGAGATAGGAGACCAAAAGAAAGAGAGAGGCAAGCAGGATTGTTTGGATTTTGAAGGTAGGATAGAGAAACAACTGTTTCAAGAGATTTTAGGACTGTCACAACTGCCTCTCTGTAGACCTTAGAGGGGGACCTGGGTCACCTGGATGCTGTTTAAAAAGTGATCTTGGACATAGGCAGTATCAGACAGAGTCTGAATATGGGACAGAAGCACAGGGGGAAATGGAATGGAAAGAACTGTGGAAAGAAGGCACAGATGCATGCAGCAGCTAGAAAGCCAAACCTGCCAGCAAGTGTCGGGTTCCACCTGGGCAGGGCAAGATTCAACAACATCTTCCACCATGGCATAGCAGAAACAAGCAGTAGGATTTCAGGACTTCAGGACTCCCACAGAAACCATCTTTTCTGCTGGTATCTAAAAAAGCTGCCAAAATACAGTGGCAAACAGACTTGAGTTAAAGAACAAAGGCTCCTTAAATATCACACAGCATTTTAACTTGCTCCAAAATGCAGGGATGAAACTGAGTTTCATGTCACCACTGAATTGTGACAAGCTACCAACAAAACCTTCTTTGGAGAAGCTGGCATAGTTTCCTCTGTAGTAGTTGATATCCAAGAGCTACAAAGGGTAACAAGCAGAAGAGATTCTGTTGTCAGGACCAGGAAAGGGGAATCACATAGCTCAGATGAACAGAGGCAGATGATCTGAATAGCTCTGGAGATTTGTTTAAGTCTCATCTTCAACAACCACTTAACACAAGAACATCCTAAAGCTGCTTTATCAGGAAGAAGAAGGCAGATTACTTGCTTGCATTGCATTGATCTCATTCATGTAGCATTAATAAGATGTTAACAACACTGTAGCTCAAGTACATTTAAATTTAAAAGTAACACTCCTGTGAGTCCTGCTATTTACATCACTGTAAATCAGTGTAAGCTAGGAGTCAAGATTTGAAATTTGGTTTGAGAAAAAGAAGTAGTGTTGACCCTTGCAGATGCTATCCTGCACCTAATGGCTCGGGGGGTCAGTCATTCACAGCTGGTGGGATGTAATTGATCAGTACAGAGAAACTGAACACATTCCCAAGCAGGTAGAGCTGTCATTCACTGTGAGGAGCTGCAGTGGTCAGAGGCTTGGCTGTGCTTCATGCATTGGAGTGTGCCCATGGGCAGCAAGCTTGTTCCCTCTCTCTTCATAAGATGCTGGCTTTCCCCGGATGTTAAGGTCAGAGAGAACTTTACAAGCCACTAAAAAGTATAAAGAAAAGTTCATCCCTTTCTACTGGAGATTTGTCTGGTTATTTCTACATGTGGTTGGTGAAATTTCTTGGCAAAATTTAGTTTTCGGGAAGGATACTGTAGAATAGAGATTGTGCTATTTAAGTATTGTGTAAAGAGATATTAAATAGAGACATAAATAGGAATGACAGGTGTTGGTAGCATAAGTCTTTAAGACAATTGCATATGGTTTTTCCATAAAGTCCTTTCCCTATGAAAATTACTGCTAGGAAAATATGAAGACTTCTGCACCCAGTCTAGAAACATGGAGGTCACAGAACAGGAATTGAGCAAGAGATGTCCTCAGCCGAAAATGATGCAGCAGGCTTGCAGCTCCCATCATGCTCACTGCTATCCCTGGTGTAGGAGCAGTAGTGGAGCACCCTTGTCTCTCACCTGACCACTTCTCCAGCTGCTGCTTCTTTCACAGGGTGCTTCTAGAAGCAGAAGGGTAAAATTCTGGCCTCACTGAAGTGATCCCGTAACCCTCCCTTCAGAAAAGACTCTTTCCTGCCTTGTTAGATAGAAGACACCAAGTCCTTGCACCAAGCTGCACACTCCAGGTAATCCAGGAGCCAGAATGTCAGCTCCTGCTGATCTTCCTTACCTTGCCATGTTTTCTTCCAAAAGACATCAAGAACAATTTGATGTGTGCCCAGCTGGGGTGTTGGTGCCTGGTAGTGAAACTTTCATCCCTACCTGGGAAACTCTGGTCAGATGGTGGCACTTCACCAGACCATGGAAAGCCCATCCGAGGTAAAGGTGGATTAAGGGAGTCCAGTCTCCAGGATGGTGGAGAGAGATGACTGTCCAAATATTTTTCAGAAAATTCTTCACTGCTGTGAGGAAAATATTGACCCTATACCTTCAAGAAAGTACAGGCAGTCCAGACAGGTCTTCACTGTCACAAGGGATCTATTATGGCTGTATAAAAAGAAAAAGGTTCCCATATTCAAATCAGAAACTGACTGAGCCTGCCCCCCTGAAAACACTGTCAGAGATATCAGAAGGTGGCCATGGACTGACTGCCCTTTTCCTGGTGAATAATTTCATTTATTACAGTATTTTCAATGTGAGATCTTAAGATAATGACTCAAGGATTGCTCAAGAGGACAGGATGCAACCTCTCTGAAGAGCTTCTTTCTGCTCTTTGGCTGGTAAGACAGCTAATAAACATCTTCTGGAATGGGGCTCTGGTGCACATTGCCAAAATTCAATTTGTACATTTGTTCTTCTGAGGCAAAGAGGCTGAGTGATGAAAACCAAATTGCCACTGTCGGCTAGGTAAAACCATTTAATAATCTGCATCCTGGAATAAAGTTGTCATACCTGCATTCCTCCTAGGTACATTTCATTGAGGCATTCCAAATGTCCATTGAGTGAATACTGTGGGGTTCAGAGGTCAGCAGTGGTTGAAACAGAAGAGCTCAGAGGGTAGTTTGCAAGGGTAGAACAAGCTGTTTGACTGGAGAAAATGAGGTATAAACCAGCACCTTTCCCTCAGGCATGAAAGAGTGGGGATAACTCAAAATGATTTACCTTCCATTAAAATACAGGCAATTCTGTTAGGCCTAGGGGTTTCAGTGGACAAGGCTCAGCAGTGTGCCCTGAGCTCCCAAGCACAGAACATTACACTTGACAGCAGCACAGAGGGACCTTCATCTATTGATTGCACTGTGCACCTCACAGTGGAAGCAGTGGTACCACTACACAACAGAGAAATAAATAGCCAATGACAGGATAATCATGATCTTGAACAGTAGGTCAGCCACAATTAAGACTTTCAGGGAGTTTTTTGAGCCTAGGAATAATAAGAAAGGGTTCTTCTTCAATTTAGTGTTTTGTATGAAAACTAATTCTGTTTCATTAGCATGGTGTGGATGGATGCGTGCACATCTGCATGCAAGAATGTGTCTAGTGAACATAAAGGCTTGACCTGGACAGTCCATGCCACGTTTGCATTTCAGATGCTGCACCCACAGCTTTGTCTCTAGAATCACAAAAGCTTTCCATTCAGCTGCTGCATGTCAGTACTTCTCTGTGAGAGCTCAGCCAAAAGTTCCAGCTCACAACTCATCAGTGGCTGGGGATGCCAAGGAGATGAAGGCTCTATTGGCATCCACTTCCACTGATCTCCACCCTTGGTTTTTGCTGATATGGCCCAGACCTTGTCCCTCAGAGCAGCCCTGTGCTTTCTTGTAGTGAGAAAGAGGATATCTGCAACAGACAGACTAAGGGAAATCAACACAGGCCAGGGTCCTTCCACAGGAAGGAGCCTCTTCTATGAGTCCTCCTCAAAAAACACAGGAAAGATGTAGCAGCTGGATGAAATGGGTGTCTTGGGCAGAGAATCAATGACAACCTTTAGCCTGTGACTTTAACAACCCAAGCTGATGGGAGAGGCATCCATCAGCTTCAGCTTTATCTAGTTCAGAGTTAGCAGGCTGAAACCATGTATGTCCATCTGTGTATTTCCCCTCCAGGTTCCCTTTCAGAGCACAGCAGCAAGGGAGGGGCTGTGCTACTGGTCAAATGAACAACAACATTTGACCTGCAATACACCTGGTTCCTGGAAGCTCTGTCTCTGTTCTGTAAATTAGTTAGGAACCCACAAGAGGTTTGATAAGTGACTCAGAAGCGGCATGAAAAGTTGAAACATTCAAAAGCAGAAGGAAATTACAGACAGTAAGTAAGTACCTCTTCCTGCAAAGCTTGCCTGGCTTTTATCCTTACCTAGTCACTGCTAGAGTTACTCTGAGTGTCCTCTTCTTTCAAGTGATTAAACCCTGACCATACTTGGGGGAGGAGAAGGTGATTCAAACCATAAATAAAAATGCAAGTCTAAAGGTCAGGCAAGCCAATGTGATGTTTCAGCTCCCAGTTCATACTGGGCTCTACAGTCAGTTGGGCTCTGTGTCCAGTACATATTTATAAAACTCTATCTCAGTAAGTCCATCTAACTCCTTTCTCCCTTGCCAGTGTACAACACTGGAAGAGTTTAACTCCAGTGTTGGTGCTGTGTTTTGCATCACACACACACACAGAGAAATGCTCACTTGAGTGAGTCAGATCAATCTTTATTACCCTTATTTTGTAGCTGGACTTCGTAGTCAAGGTAGGATGCCAAGCTCATAACCAAGATCCATGAGAAGCATCCCAGGTAAGTGTTAATGCTCTGACCCATGGCACAGCATTTTCCAATTTATCAGAAGTTACTGGAACCACTGCAGAAGGCATCAACGAGGTTATGATGGGCAAACATGCAACCACATAGAATATTTTTGTTTCTTAATTCATGGTTAGCCCTCCAATGATCCTGGGAAACAGGAGGGGACACAGGCTAATGCAGAAATTGAAGTACTTGAAATTTTGTGCTGAAGTAAGCTTGTAGCTTTGTGGTTTATTTTCAGGGGTAGGGATTACACTCATTGAATTGGGCAAAAAGTATCTCTAGGTTGGAATCTGTCCTGTAGGATTAGAGTCCTGGACTTGGAGCCAACCAGCCTGTTATTTGTGGAGGATGAGGAGGTGGCTGTGTCTGAACTGTCCACTCAATCTTGCCAATACTTCAGTGACCTTTCCCTGGACGTGGAGAGCTGGAGTCCAGTGGGAGCACCTTCGCCACTTTAGAAATTAAAGAAGTGGAGGCAGCTTCTGATTTCAGCAGCATAAGCCTACCTGTTTCAGAGATACAGCAGACTCAGACTTCATACCAGTAACACTGGGCCTGGAATGTGGTTTTCCCTTCTCAGTGGAAACAGGTATAGGTTGTATCAATAAATGCCTAAGCAGACATGTATGTATGTCTTTAATTGCCAGAGAGCTATGGCCTAGAATGCCGACGTGTCCAAGCACTTTGCTCCCTTAATCATTTAAAGTGCTGTGCATGCTGCTTGGATACCTCCTAACACTGTTTGCTAGATCAGATATCAAACAGGAATGTTAAACTTTGGAAGCAGGACAGTGGTATGCCTTCGTAATTGCCCTTCTCTATGAATAATGGAAGCCCGCTGGACAGGACAATGATTTATTAGCGTTACCTCTCTTGCCTTCCCCTTCTCCACATGCCCTCTAAAGCAATGCAGTCGGGAACTTCTTATCACTGTATTTTAATGTAGCATACTCATCCTAGAGGACTAACAAATTTGTGCCCCAAGAAAACTTTTATCCTTACAGTTGATGCTGGCATCGAAAATATTTTTCTACCATTGTTGTGGGAACAGTTTCCTCATTCTCAGTCACAATGTCTTGTATTGCTGCTCTGGCTCCTATTCCCTTTACTTCCATCAATAACAAGAAACTGCTGAGAGTTAGAAGCAGTCCTAGGGCCGGGATCTGGCCTGTGAGCTCTTCATTGACATCTCGGGCACACCAGTAAACCCTGGTGTGACAGAGCAGGGATTGGACTGGAGTCCTCCAAATGCTACCGAATTGCAGGAGCCACTACAACAGAGGGCTGCTTCCCCCCCAACACGTTTCATATCTAGCTAATCTCAGAAATTATCCATATTTCATCTGCTCAATTTGCTTTATGTTTGCTGAGTTGTTAAATCAGTATCAGGAAGAAATCTCACTGTGCATAGTGTTTGAAAGCCAACTTCTAAAGCCCAGTGAAGCTTTTCCCCCTATTGTTCCAGGAACTCCATTTGCCTGCCAGCACCGTGTTTAGCTCAGAAAGAGCTCCTCAATTAGCAGAGGAGACAGACTGATACCAGCCCATGGTCTTGTGCAGCTGATCTCTCTGCTGAGCAGATGGAGGTGTGTGTCTCTCTCAGCATGGGTAGTATACCCTTTTGTCACTGATGCTCCAGTGCCTGCAGTTCCACACTTCTGGAATCTGCAGCTCACATGGCCTGCTCTACCTGCCCAATCTATTCTGCTCCCACCACATCCCCCTGACTGATGTTCCATCCCAGCAGGCACTTGCTGTTGCCTCAAAGCTGTTTCCTCAGAATCTGGAAGTAACAATCCAGCAGGGCTTCTTGGACATATCTGCAAGACTGAGTGACAAGTCAGCCTCTAAGAATCATGAAAATTGCTGCTCTTCGTTACAGGGCAAATTTAGTGCCCTCTGTGCTGCCACAGTGGAACTTAAAAGGCCTTATTCACCCAGCTGCCACTCTTCTCAAGGGTGCAATAAAACCTCCCAGACTAGAATGGAAGCAATTGACATTTGCCAAGTTTATGTGTAAATGATTGTTTTTTTATAGCGAGCAAATAAGTCACTGGAGCAAACCAGCCAAACAGCATTTTCAGAAATAGCTGACTCCTGATGAAGCAGGTCAAATCTATCTCCTTCTACTTGAAGTTATTGTGAAACACAGGAAAGCACTCAAATAACTCTTCTTTCATTGCAAACAAGAAGTGAAAGTCATAAAATATACAACTATATTCATTCTTAGTGTATGGCAGTTAAATCTTCTAACTCCTAGGACATCATGAGTGTACTAATCTTGAAAAGAGATGTTTAGGGGTTTTTTCCACATGACGACTGAGCTGTGAGAAGGAAACTGTGTCACAACTAGCCTCTGTGGTGGATTGGTACATCTTTAGCAACTTACTGAAAATATGATAGATATGTCCCAAGTGGATCCTATGAAAATTGTTAGCAAGAGAATCTCAGTTCATGTTTTGCAAGCAGTGAGCCTTGCTTTGATCAGAATATAGTCTTTCTACCCATGCTTTGCTAATAAGAGTCAGTATTTTATCCTTCAAGGGCGTACAAACATCTCTCTTACTGCTTTTTAGTGCAACTTCTTTCTTTCCCTGTGGATGTGGATAGTAGCTTGCCAGTTGGTCCCATAGGAATGGCTGGATTTACCCCATAAGAGAGCACTGGTAGGCTCTTGGGGATTCAGCCACAGCACATAGGGGAGGAAGCTGATGTGCAGCCTGTGAGGCAGTCACTCCACAAGAAGCACAGTGCAGGTCCCATCTACATGCCCAGTGTGGGACTGTCTCTGCAAGCACAGCTGGGACTCGACTGCTCACCCACATGAGGTGGAAGTGAACAAGCCACACTGCTGCCCTTTGTAGGCAGCCCAAGTATATCTACATGTCCTTCAGCAGGTTTCTTCTCTCCATGCTGATCGTAGCTGGTGATTGTTTACATTCATCTGAGGAACCAGCCAAATTAAAACAGCAAGCAAAAAGGTATCTGTGTGCCTGCCCATCTTTCTACCCTGCTATTGAATGGGCCAAATTCCTCCCCCAATGCAGCATGGAGAGATCTTCTCACTGGGATCTTCCAAGGATCACCCTGTGCCTGGGGTCTAGCTCAGAGAGCAGCCTCGTGTTACAATGAGAGCAACAAGGCTTTGTGT
Organism: Cettia cetti; assembly: GCA_013401135.1. Lineage (NCBI taxonomy): Eukaryota > Metazoa > Chordata > Aves > Passeriformes > Sylviidae > Cettia > Cettia cetti. The sequence continues at coordinate 86,921 of VZUI01067368.1, read as the reverse complement.
TAAACAAGGAGAGAAATTGGATGTTCCCACGTTGGCGCTACATGGGGATACAATGAAGAGGCTTATGTTGAGAAAAGCTTAACAACCTACGTTAGAAACATTCATGGCACCAGTGTTAACTAGTGTCACTTATGCTTGCTGTGCTTTCCTAAATATTTCTTTAAAGCAGCCTGTGTCTATGGAAAATGGCTCCCTTGTATCAGGAGGCCTGATCTCAATAGTTTTCATGGAGCTAGGCATTCAGTCCAGTTGCTTTTCCAGAAAAACTCAGCAGAAAATACAGTATTGAGTCAAACAGTCATTTCCTGGTAACATGGCATCTTCTTTGGCAAATGCTTCTTAAAACAAACAAAAAAGGCACAATAGATAAATTTCTCAATTCCAGGCTTGTTTTAGACCATATTTGCCAGACAGCAAACACTGTTGGTCCCACAGTGGGTGACTTTCCCTTCCTTCCTTATTTCTGCAGCACGGCCCTGCAGACACTCTATGTGTGTTTACGGATACAGCTCTGTGATTACTTTGGAAATGTGAAATACTTGGCGTAAGGGATTGTGACAGGGTTTTGTGGGCTCTGACAAGTCTCAGTACCCAAACCTTTGCTTCAAAATACTGTTCAGTTTTTCAGCAACAAAACAATCATCTCAGACGGCACTCTCTGGTGTCATGTGCCCGTCCTGCTGCCTTCAGGATCTAGGAAGGAGGCAGGGAGAAGAATGCAATCATACACCTGCAATTGGCAGTGGGATTCCTGGCTTTGATTCCTCCTCTGTGGAGTCCTGTCAACCAGACAGTTGTCCAGATGTGAGTGTTTGAGGATTCTCTGGCCATGTCACTGTGAATTGTTAGTCAGCAATTGTGTGGGATGCAGTCTCCTCCTTTGGAGATGACCTTGTGCTGGGATTTAAGATTATTTGCTGCTTTGTTTTTACCACAAGTTCTTGACTCTCAGCTGCCTCGTACCTGAATTGTGCCTTTTGTCCTGTCTCCCTTCTCTTTCCTCGCACCTACCCACTTCTGCTTCTTCAGGCTCTAGTTAAACCTGCATTGGACAACTCAAGCTTATGCTTGTTACTGAGCTCAGGGCTCTCAAGGGTTTTGCAAGAGCTCTACACGACATGTGCACAGAATTGGTGAATGAAGAGTTTTGTATTGGAACATAATTACTGAGGGGCCTGGCACAGAACAGGAAATACAAGTCCTTGTCTTGCACAAACATTTGCAGTTTGAGTTGGCTGTGTACCTGGATACCAATTCTCTATGGGTTGGGATCCCGTAGGTTTATTTATCCAGTTATGTTCCTGGTTTTGGATTTAATGACTCCCTAAGTATCATCACACTGGTAGAAAAAATATTGATATGCAGGGTACAGGAGACAATTTTGTGTTCAGCAGCAACTAAGGAAACTATTTAGCTAGAGGCATCACAGAACAGCTATGTCTATTTACACAAAAATTGGATGAACTACATTACATTTTCTATTTCTTCTGCTTTCCAGTATGGGGGCTTAAAACTCAGACACAAGTAAACAACAACTGTGGGGTTTTTTAGTACTCACTCTGATAAAAATATTTACAGGAAACACAAAACCAAAAACCCTACACATAGAGCAATGAGGGGAGTTATGATCAAAAGACTATTAATTACAACATTATCAGAGATTTGTGCACTGAAGAAGATAGTGTCAACACTGAAAATAGTCTAAGCAATACTGCTTTGAGTTTTTAATAACATGGAGTGTCAAGTACGCAGGGCTTGGGGTAAATACAAGTAATAGATTAGAGTTGAGAGAAGTGTCCATAAGGTAAGTTCACTGTCTGTCTCTCAGTCAGTCTTACTCCATCTGTCTGCCTCTACCCCTCCTCCTCCCATTTTGCTCGTTTCCAGCAAAGGCCACAGATGGAGACTTTGGAAGGGCTGAGGAGGAGCAGATATGATTAACTGCTTTATTAAAAAAAAAAAATCTGAAGAGGTAAGATTTCCTTACATGATAATCTTTGTCTGAAAAGAATTTCTAACAAAAGGGTATTGTGTCCAAAGAGGTAAATCTTTTGGTTTCTTTATACTAGAGAAAGATAATTAGTCACTGGATGAAACTTGATAGTAGCCTGCCTGTAGCAGCATGATACTCAGTAGGGGCAAATGGAAGACACTGCTGATGAGCTGTAGGCGTATTTTCATAAAAAAACATTTCCTGGAACTGAGAGGAATTGGAAGAAAAAGTAGTCAGAAGGATAATGATTATTAACTTAAAGACAAATGTATACATGTTCATATAAAACTGAAGAGAGAAAGAAATCTTGAGTTAAAAGAAAATGAACTAGGGCCAAAGGCTGATCTACAGTGATCCACACAGTTGCAACATTTGCTCTTATTTAGGTTTTCAAAATGTATTGAAAAGCAGAGCACATCACAAAAGAAAAATCAGTGCTGAAAAACACTGATTCTTTTAGAGCGTGACCCAGATGCCAAAACTTCAGATTGTACAAATATTTTAGCGTCTCTCAGAAAATTTTGTCCAGCCATCAGGAGCAATACTCAAGTGAAATTAACTATGCATTAGTAAGAAAAAGAAAAAGGTTTGGAGGTTTGGTTGCATGGAAGATGTAAAAAGCAGCTGAAGACAGGCAAGTGTGGGGCAGCCGTATTTGTATCATAAGCAACAATATGACTCCTTTGTGAGGATGCAAGGCATGCAATAAGAAGTAAGTGGTCCTTTGATGGATAAAAATTATAAAGTGATGAATGGTTATGTAGAAAAGATAGACTTATTCCATTCTTATCTGTATTTGGGATCCAGAAAGCTAATGAGCATGAATGCTTTCTTTCTACTCATAAAGCAGGACTATATGAAAACACACTGACTCAAAATTATTTTTTTTGTAAATCAGCAGATCTAGAAAACTTGCAATCAAGAGACTTACAGAAATGAAGGAGCAGATCCTGGCCTAGAAATATTCATTTTTAGTGAACCCTGAAAGACCAGAAGGACATTAGAACAATGCAGAGTGTTCAGCCAACATCACAGTAGGTCACCAGCATACTTGACAGCACTACAGCTTGGTCTGCCTGACAAGGGATCCTAGGCAGCAGAAAAATGAATTGTTAATGAAATTTAATGGGAACACAGTCACTAGAAGTCTACACTGGTTTACAAGATAGCATTCTTGCAAGAAAATAATACACAATGTCTGTGTGGTTTGTTCCAAAGGGATTAAGACAGGTCTTGAAGACCCTCCAAAGAGCTTGCTTGCTGGTTCCCTTCAGGCAGCCATCTGTATGCAGCAGGTTATTCAGTGCTGCTGAAGTATAACCAGACTGAACCAACAAGCAGTTAAATTGTGGTTTGATCACAGCAACTCAATTATCAGCTGTAGGTGATAGGCAAGACCGAGGCAGAATCGATCTTGCCACATTGGCAAGAAACTCTTCAGGTGAGAGGCGCACATCTGATCTCTGCTGTAAAGAGACAAAGCTTCACAAATTTCCTTGATGATTTGACCTTGGAAATCAAGTCAGGTGATCATTATGACTTGAAGCAGGTGAGCAAGAGACACCATCACAGCACCTAAGAGAGTGGAACCTCCTTAGTAAATGGAATCCAGGCCAGCTTCTGACAGCGACCAAAAAAATCACAGAAACAGAAGACTTTACTACCCCAATCCAGTTTTAGCAGGAATGTGCTTTTACCTGTGTATAGTATTAGGGATACTGATTCAACACCCATGGTTTTAGGAGATTGTTGAAATATTGGCACAGGTGTGGAAAAGAGCCAAAACACTGTGCAGGATCTAGAGAAAAAGGCCATAGCAGAACACAGTCTGTTGAGTTAATCAAGACTTATAAAAATGAGAAATTATTTGATTACAGAGAATGTTTCCTGGCAGGAAATGTCATGGATGAAGGAGCTCTTAATCTAGCAGAGAAATGTGCAAAAAGTGCCAATAGCTGGAAATGGAAGCCTGGCACTTTCAATTAAAAAAAGGATTAGAAATGTTTAACCGTGAGAGTAAGCATTAAAAAAATGCCAAAGAAAGCAGTTGGTTCTTCATATCAAGCTATCATCACATCAAATCTCCAGGCATTTCTAAATGATGACTTTCTGTTAAACAAGTCATTTGGCTCCTAATGGGAAAGACTGTCCAAACCTAATGGCCCATCCCAAGGACAGAAACTCAGCTGGCTTCAGGAAATTCAGACCAGATGATTTACTGACTTCCCTAGCCATCATTTTGTGTGTCTTAGACACTGGTACAGGTTAGTTTAAGTTTTTAAATTATTATCTGTCAGTCCTATTTGTCATCTGTCTCGTAAAAAAATACTTCCTCCAGCTTTTGCCTGTCTGGGCTCCACAGGTGGGCAAAGAACTGTCTCTGCATCTCTGGAGATACAAAGGCAATCGTTCCTTGTGGCTAAGTACCCTGCAATAGCCAGAGCTTTTCTTTTCTCAGACTTCTCCATTTTTCCTGGAAAAAAGGCAATTTCTCTCTATCCGTCTTTCTCTTTCTCTCTTTCTCCATCTTAAGGCACAATTGCCAAGTCTCCTGGAAAATATTTCCTAGCTTCTGGAACAGATTATTATCCTTGCTTGATGCAGATCTTTCTCTGGGTGGTTTTCAGAGCCTCTTGGGGCCCACTAATTCCCATGGTCTGGCAAAATCCCTGACCACCGCTTGGGACCTTGGTTTGTTTACTTTAACATTTATAGTGAATAAAATGAAACCAATCAATGCCAACCATTGGTACAGAACAAAAAAATTAATATAGACCAAACACATTTCTATCTGCTAAAGAAAGATGTAGAATAAAGGCCTCACCCAGTGTCAAATTAAATAAAGGCCAGAGTTAAAAGTTTTGTCTTGTGACACATTCTGTTCAAATTCTGTGTCAAGAAGCAATAAATGCCAGAGCCAAGGGCTTGCAGGGAACAAGTCCTCCTTGCTGGTCCCAGAAGCTCAGGCCCAGAGAAAGACACCAGGAGCATTCTGGTTCATTTCAACTACTGCAAAAATTGGACAGCCCCAGGACAGGAGAAAAATGAATTGGTGCCTGTTGGAGAGGGTGGGTCGGATGAGGTGCTCAGCTTCAGCAAAGCTGGTGTCAAATCAGTGTGTGCGACACAGGACTGAGAGGAGCTCTTGCCTCTCCCCTCGGGCCCTGCCTTTCCAACACTCTGGTTTTGTCCTGCTCTCCTGCTCTGTGTGGGAGGGAGGTGGGCTCTGGGACTGATGGTCTATACTTTGTCCTTTGCACTTCTCTGCAGAGCCTTCCCCATTTGGGCGATTTCTATGATCTGTTAAAAGAACAGAAGGCACAGGAAGCAAAGATCACTGAGGCATTTGAGAAAAGCTGTCTTATGCTTTGCCATGGCATGCATGCCTGGGCTGAAACTGGTGATCTGCCTCGACTCCCCTTCTGGGTCTCTGGTGAGGCTGCTCACCCCAGTGGGGCTCCTGAGTTTCCAGCCCTTAGCTCCTTGTCTCAGACAGTGCCAAAGCCATTGTTTTCTGTGCTGGAGCTATGTGGTTTCTGTGCTGGAATTATGAGTAAACCATGAAAAAATATTAACATTTTTGTGTAGACTTATGCAACTTTTTCCATGAAGACCCTGAAAAATGGCAGAAGTGTTCTTGTCATTAACTGTATGGAAGTGTAGGGTACATGGGTGCCTTCTGAAAGTAGCCAATGTTTGTCCACAAAGAGCATGTTTGCAGACCAGAGAGGTTCTGAAGGACATGACTTAAAAAACTCCCACCAAAAGACCTCTGTGAAGGCCTCACTAAGCAGACACATGTAAACCTGCTTTATAGGCAAATTTTGTTCTACAAACACAGCTGCTACTGCTCTTGAGCAGTCATGAAGCATGGCTACAACGTCAATTAGATTGCAACAAATCCCCACCAGGAGTGGGTGCCTCTTCCATCCTGGAGCAAGAAGGGTGGTCACCACCAGGGGCCCACTGGCTTCATCAGTGCCTCACCAAGGGTGCCAGAAACGCTTCCTGTGTTCTCCTACCAGGAAACACTCTTGTATGTGAGATCTCAAACACTTTATAAAGGGCTTTCAGCCTTAGCATGTGTATCAGCACTTTGTAAAACACATGGGGATGGAAACACACATGCCAAATTCTTTGAGCAGTGAGACTGATTAGCAAGTCAAGGTTTGTCCTGAGCAAATGCTTGCTTTTATAAAATAGTGGGCTGCTGTCACTTGTGTTTAAGCAGCCTTCATTGCTCAGGGGCTCAGATGTAGCTTGAAATCCAGACATACCACGGCGTGCTTTTGAAGTTGGTGGGCGGACATATGCCCATTACAGAGCCCAGCTATACAGATGCTCAATGATTAAGCTGGCCTCCTACACACTTGTAAGGTACACAAGGCTCATGGAGTGCCTGCCAAGTTCCTCAAGTAGTAATAGTTCATGACACTCTTGAGATATCTGCCAGATGCCGACACAGTGTTCTGAAGTTCCTATTTCAGGACATAATTTTAAAAATACTTCTAGCTCAGGATTTAGATGCCAAAAAGCATTTGTGTATGAATTGTAATGTAAACCATAAACCCAACAGGAAACATCAGAGCCTTCTCCTTTTGTAGATACCTTGTGACTAAGGAGTTAGGAAAAAGTTCTTTTATTGGCATGAAAACAAATACATTTTATTGTCCCATATGTGCAAAATGAAACAACCAATTAATATATCTCTGGCAAAGAAAGAATATTTTTACCATCCAGCATTGCCCACACATCCCAAATTTTATATTGGTTGCAACATTTATGAGTATTGCACAGGGGGCAGATGGTGAACATTCTGCTAAGCCCTGAATTTGGCTGACAGGGAGACATGGCACTTTTAATAACAGAATCAGCAATTCAGCTCAAGCCTGAATTTTCTCACATTTCTGCAGCTTACACTAGGAGAGCAAAAGCTTTATAATACAGTCGCTTTTATATCATCAACTGGCTTTTATATAATCACTTGCACAGTACTGATATAATTCTTATCCTTTCAGTAGACATCAAAATTAATTGCAGTAGAAAAGAAGTCTCAAGAAGAGGCCCTTGTCTGCTTTGCCTCACATAGGAGTTCCATTTGTAGATTCAAGTTCAATAACCCATTGGCGCATGTGTGTGTTTTACGTGTGTTTTCAGCACATTGGCTCTTTGAAGTGGGCTTCTTGGTTTTTCAATCTTTTCTCAGGTAAGACTCAGATAGATCTGAGGAAGTCTTAAAGCTAACAAAACCCTAGCCCTGCTTTTCCCAGTGTGTTTTCACAGGGGAAATGGAAAGACAACAGTGTGAGCAGAAGAATGCAACTCCCAGCCCTGCAGCAAGCCATCCTCAATGCACGTTTTCAGCCTGGGCACACAAGCCTCTGGGCCAGAATAAAGTATGTATTTGTTGTTTGTGGTCTATTGTCACTGGTTATTTGTAATTATTGAATAGATTCAAATGCCCAGCGCCACCATTTTGAGCCGTGTTCCATCTTTTCATTAAGTTTGCATATGCTGGGCCCCTGAGTGCAGTAATGAGCTTTGATCAGCCTCAGCTGGAGCTTCCAGCCACACCCACGGGGCCAAGAAGCCCCATTTCAACCCACCCCAGGGTTGTAATGCCCTGGCTGGGCAGTAATGGAGGACTGCTGCTCTCTTATCCATGTCTATGGCTGCACCTTTTTTTCACCGTGAGCCTTATCAATCCAGACCTCAACCAGCGGATTCATATACTGGCTTAGTCCAGCCTGGTTGTTGTGGATCTTCCTGGCCATCATTAAGGCTGGTCATAATCCTGATCTATGGATTGAATTTCCAGCTTGACCTCAGACCTGTTTCGTCACCAGGATACTGCCTCATGATCTGGGCTCTTGGCTGCTTCTGGCTGTTGTCTCCAGGTTTGTCCTGCTTGCCTCATTTGGGCCCTGTTTGGGGAGGCTGGGTTCCCTTGCCTCCTGGATTACCTACCTCAGGGAGCAGCTGGCCTGTGTGGTGTCATGACACTGGGATGTGCATTTAAGTTTATAGGAGCATAAAAATGGTCAAGGGAAGCTGACCAAGAGTCCTTCTTGTCACACAGCAGTTGGGTAGGCCATATGGATAGTTTAAGCTGGACAATGAAATGTGATGGGGTGGAGAACTGTACCTCAGGCCATTTGGGGTGGTTAAAAGTATCAAGGAATATCAAGGCCAAGCTCCTGTATCAGGCATTAAACATTTAGGTCTAATTTTAAAGTCGGTCCTGTTTCTAATACAGTGAAATGCCATGAGTGACAGTCCTTTCTGCTCATTATTTCATAAGGGCCAAAGATCTCTCCATATGTGTTAGTACACTCTGCACTGACCTGTAAGAGGCATAAATATAGAGCTCTGATTTCCCACATAGCTGCAATACCTGTCTGCTGTAGTCTTCACCAAAATGACACTGTCTTCTTGTTCTTCCCTATAACAATATCCCCAGGCTCTTCCCATGACCCCAGAATGATTACTTCTCTGGTTCTCCTAAGCCTCTGCTTCGTCCTTTGTCCTCAGCATCTTCCCTTACAGTGATAATTTGACTTTATCCTTCTCCTTAATTCAAATATTTGCTTGTATTCTCACCATTTACCACTTTTACCAGATAGGTGAGCAAGAGGTTGTGTGTGCAAGGCTAAGGCTAGAGCTGCATGCCCACCAAAGCTACAGGTAGTGCCTCTTCCTTGCTAAATGGAAGTGCTTTGGTTTGGGATGCTTCTCTTTCCCTCTTCCCACATGAATTGCTGTGAAATTTGTTTTAAGAGTCCGCTGCTCTGTCAAACATGATTGAAACTCACCACCAGATTCAAAGGTACCTGGGGAAAGGGCTGACAGACAGATGGGCTTTGCATAAGCCCTTGTTCCTCTGAACTCTTGAACTGTTAAGTGAGATTCAAATGCTTAGGGAATGGAGTTACTGTGCCTCCCTCATATTTTAAATGCATCCAACAACTGCAGTAGTGTATTTAGTGTATTAAAAATACATAATAAAAGTTCCTACTTTCTGTTTTCAGAACTGCCATGCGAAATCAACATTTTACACTGGGTAATGATAAGAAAGAGTTTCTGAACAGCCATTATACTGCACAAGTGTGTGGGGAGCTGCTTGTTTTTATCTTAGAACAAAGGAATTTTTCAACCTGGGAAGCGTAGTTTTATTGTGTCTCTCTCTTTTTCTCTTTTCACTGTTTTTGCGCTAGCTTGAATGTGTAACTACATAGTTTTCTGAGACCTTTGTTAGCAACCAGAGTTTAATGTGCAGACACCAATCTGAATATTATGGGAGTTTAGAGGCCTTTGAATGAGGAATAAATTGGTTTTAAAAGCAATAGCAATTGCTCAAAGGATCGTGTTGCAATAATAGATTTGAAAGTTGTGAGCAATGCAGTGGATGAGAGCTGAAGATGCAGATGAAGCATTTTGTGGGCTGTTGGGAGCAAAACATATCATGATCATTGCATTGAGGTGGGTTGGGGGGGGCAGCTGACACCTCTTTAAATTTGGGGCTTTCAATCCATCCATGGTTACCATGGGACTTGGGAAGGCTTCAGGAGCACAGCTCAGTCACACTGATGGATGAGGCGAGGAGGGGAGCCTGTGTCTGTATGTCCAGTAAAGCTCTGCACTGCTATGATAAATATAACAGTAATTAACTCGAATAGTAAATTATGAAGATTGATGAAAAAGAAAAGGGAAGCCTAAATAAAAGGAACTCTAAAGAGATCTACATGAGCCTGACAGAAGAAACCCTGTCCCAAACCACCAGAGTACTTCAGCTGAGAGTCAGGTGCCTGAATAACTTTAAAGATCTCAGCCACAGTCTGAGACAGAAAAGGAGCTGGCAGTCTATTAAGCTACTTCTTAATAGACTGCTCTTCTTCCACTTTGAAAGGAAGAATTAAAGGCTGTCAATATTATTCAGGATATTATTGGGAATTTCTCCTGCTTTTATTTACTATCTCACAATGTTTGCATTTTGGTTTACATGTCATATGTACACTGGAAGTGACTTGAAATTCTAGACTTTTTTGTCTGGTTGCCCAAACACAGAAACTTCTTGTTTGGCAAACTGAAGAAAAGATTAGAAGTGTTTTGGCTGTAACTCGTTGCTATGATCAAATCAAGACCTTGATTTCCTCAAGCTCCTTGTCAGGACCACACTTAGCAGCAATGGTCTGTCTCTAAAACTGAATAGTTGCTATTATTAGCTAAAGCCAAAACATATTCAGTCAATCAGATTCTGGTTTGGAGATGTTATGGATGGCATGTAAAATTAAGTACTGACAACTGACAAAATAGCATGGCAATGAAATTCTATTCATAAACTCACACTCCCTAGTTTCCAAACTATTGTTAATGGCAAGATCTTTATGGATGTCAAGAAGGCAGGAGTGGGAAGGCAGATAAAACAAGAATCCCTAAATTAAACTTGGATGTTCATACATACAGAAGCATATGCCCATGTGTTTATTTTCACGTGAGATAATGCCATGTCTGCACCAAGTATAGTTTTTCTGCTGTTCTATCTGTACCAATGGCTCTTAAAGCAATTACGACAAACTATAGGAGATGAAGGGAGGAGCAAGGGAGTATATGATCCCAGAGAAATGAATAAATCATGTGGACACATCCTGTGTGGGCAGTTTGAGCTGGCTCACAGGCAGGTAAGTCCATCCCACAGAGCATCCTACTTTGTGCTCTACCCTCTGGCTTTAAAGCTTCACAAACATCCTGCTGGCCCTCAAATGGCTGTAAGGACGGTTGTAAAAGTGCAAGCCAAAGCTAAGTAATACAAAGGCATCCACAAAGTAGGTAGAGCAAGACCTTCAAAGATCTGAACTTTTGCCATTCACCTTAATGGCATGGTATTACTTAAATCATGCAGCACTGTACATTTTAATGTTGTTAACTGTCGTTGCTGGGTAAAGCTTGCAAGGTAAAACTGGGCTGACAAGTGTGACAGTCACTCTCATTGGCATTGCATCATGGTAACGTTTTTATAAGTTTGATATTAGCATTATAAAGGATTGTCTTGAAACTATAAAATAAGCTGATACTGTGACTGTTCTACTGTTCACTTGGCAATCTGCCTTAACATTACAATTTGACATTTCTCTGACCGTGAGATGGTAAAATTTAAGCCCATGAGAAAAGAAAGGAAGGCAGGGTGATAATATTGTCTTTAGGTGAACAGATTTCATCTTGTTCAGGGTACCATTAGAGGCTGTCACAAAGCACTGTGAAGGAGCTCCACATTTGTTAGATCTTCAAGAACCCCTTTGGAGTAGGACTACTCCTGGCAGGGAACTGCCTTTGGAATGGGGAACTCCTGACTGAAATGAAATGTATCCTTTGTAGTTTTCCAAACTTAACTGGAGGAAGCTTTAAGAACCTTAAAAGTTACCCCTGCTTTCTGCAGCACAGGTGGGGTAGTCCAAAGGTCCCTTCCAACCTGAATGAACTTTATGTTGTGCCATAATGGGTATGCATTAAAAAGGCATATTCTTTTCAGTTAACAAATGGAAGACTCACAGCCATTCTTTGAACTGGATATGCTTCTGCCAATTAAAAAAGAAAAGTCTCTGATAGTCAAATATGATGGTGATGAGCCCAGTACAAATGACTCCATGTTTGCAAATTGAGGAATTGTGTAGTGTATCAGGCAACAGGAGTCATCATTTTGCCTTTCTGTGCAAAGATGGGATTTTAAGACCCAGACCCATTATCTTTAACTGGTTGAATAAGCCATTTTGTTCATCTGTTCATTCTTCCAATGACATTTTTGCTGTACTGCTTATTCAGATTCCCCCCTCTAATACAAGATACAAACCTCATGGGATAGCAAAGATCCATAAGAGTCATGCAAGTAAATGCAAACAAAAAGGTTAATATGTTCTTTGTACAGTGTTCTATCTTGGTTGTTCTGGAAGTTTTGAGACAGAATCTGTGTCCTATTTAACTAGAGGAAGCAAGTGTCTCTTCCCCAAGCAAAAACACCACAGCTCTTTAAAGGCAGGACGCAGGAGTCTCTCACAAGTTACAAGGCACTTGGGCAGAGTGTGGCATTTAGAAATGCTTATTCCTTGTTACTTTCCACCGAAAATAGGTGTGTTCTTCACAACCTAAGGTGGCGTGATGGGACTCTAAGCTGGCTAGAACATTGAGGCAGATCTGAGTAAACCTTTGTCTTAAGCTGGTTGTTCTCAAAACTGTAAAAGAGCTTTTAAATACAAACCCAAGTTTTATTTGAAAAGAAACTAGATCCCATAGCTTGAAAACCAGATAAAACTTAGAGTGAGACAAAACAGAAATGAAAGCATTTGGAAACAAAATTCCTTCTTGCCTGCTACATATCCTGGCAAAAAAAGGTCCTTTTTTCAGGCTTTCTCTCAGTTTAGCTGCTCAGGCACGTTCTGTATTGCAACAAAATCTCCTCTGAGAAACTATCACTTTGAAACTATCACTATGTCCATCACTGAGGCTTGGTTCTGTATCTGCTTTTCTAAACACTTCGCCAGTCTCTGAGTTCTTATACCCTCAGCACAGGCTCTTACACATTTTACTCAGTGTTCAAGAATTCTAATCTGATTGCTTTTTAACTAGAGTCTTATATTATATGATATCTAAAAAACTCACCTGAAGAATGAAAGAGGCTGATAAGAGCAGAGCTATCTGGCAGGGTGTGGAGGGTATAAACCATCAAAGGAAGTATATTTTAAGACCAGCTTGGCGCTGAACATATGTGGTGAAAGAGCACCATGTAAAGAGAAGTCCCTCTGTGTTTTAAAGGTTAGTTTCTTTTTTATTTTTGGTTTTATTTAACTTTAATGTTTAATACCTTAAAAGTTGCAGAGGGCATGATTGGAAGAACTGACCCACAGAGGAGATTGCTGTGGTTGTCAGAGAAGGACAGAATAATTAAGTTCTTCAGAAAATGTTACTGGAGATGAGATGAAGCTTGAAGCACTGGCAGAAAGACAAACTGAAATGGAGAGGTGATTTTACCATATGATATGAGGTTTTGGAGCAATATTGTAAATACTGTAAGATATTTCAATCTTATATCGTACATTGACTTCTAAAAAGGTAAATTGCATGTAGAAAATTAGCTGGTAAACATATGTTAACATAAGAAAGTAACTTTGCTCACAGGCATGTTTTTAGTTAAAATCTTCAGGAGACATACAGGTGTTTTTCAAATTCTTAGTTCATTAAGTTTAGTGCCATATACTGCCACTGGTTGTTGTAAGGCTGCTCTAGCTCCCAGTCTTGGCTTTTACCTATTTTTAGTCTGGAAAGTACTAAGGAGTCTCTCAGTATCCATTTAAAGCAGTGATTCCAGATGGACAAGAGAGAGAAGTATACAAACACCTTTCTTTTCCTTTTGGTTTGAAAGGACTGTGTGCCTAGAAAATGGCACAGAGATTTTGGTCATTCCACTCTGAACCACAGACAGCTGTGCAAAGGGGAACCCAGGCCCACCCCTGGGTCTGCCAGCAGTAACAGGTCTGTGGCTGTGCTGCTCAGCAGGATAGATGATGTTCCACCAACAGTTCTGGTGGCAAGACAGAGACCAGGTCTGGCCAAGGACATGGTGGATTCCTGAGAATTTATATGGGGGAGTGGAAGGTCTGAGTGAGGGGGAAGAACAAGGTACCCAGCTGCAAGTCACAGTGGTGGGTTAGGAGTCTCATAAAGGGCAGAGTCACACATGGCAGATATTTGTGTGGGAAGCTTGGAGAGCTATTCCTTAATGAGTTTGCAGTGTGCCAGGCCATTTGGTTTTTAATCTCTTCCTCTGCATGCATAGTGACTGCTCATGAGAGGTGAAATATCCTGAAACTAAAAGGCATGTTTAGTATCTTGTGGCTACAGGAATAAAAGCCATGGACAGGTTTGGATAGCACAAGCAGGCTGCAGCGTTGTTCATGTTTTCTGCTCACTGTCACTCTCCGACTCACATTTACCCTAACTCATACTGCAGCATCAACTCTAGAAATTCAGCTGCTATTGCCAGTATGAAAATTAAATACCTCCCATGGGTGTCACCTCTTCACGATCACCTTGTTCTTACTGCTCAAGAAGTCAAGTTAATGGGAGCAGGTGATCACACCAGCTGAGAAAGTAAAAGAGCCAGTATCTTCTGCAGATCTAATGTTTTAAAACATTCTAAACAAGCACATGCCTGCCTAGATTTATCCTGGAAGACAATATAATACCCATCTGTGTAACTGCAGAATTACTGCCTGCTGAAATGAGATTCCTGTGAAGCTGAAGTTTTATGTAGCTCCAGATACCTCAGGCTCACCCTTGTCTCCAGAGCACATTTTGCAATGCTTCATATTTAAAGCGGTATACATATGCTCAGCAAAACAAGATCCCTTCCTTAGGGGGTGAGGAGGGGCATGGCAGCTGACAACCAGCCTGAAGAAAGAGGGAAATGAGACACAGTCATTAAGTAGGTCACTTCCACTTTGTGTAAAAGTGTTCTTCTGGTACTCAGGCTAATCTCTGAAACTAGGAACTGTCTGGGCTCAAGTTTTCATCTGAGCTTGCTGCTTCTGCTCCGGGAAAGTAAGGAAAAAATCCCTGTATAAAAATTACTTTTTTCAGCTGATGGATATACGATTGTGGATTCTAGTGAAACTATTTTAACTCCCACTAATTAAACATGTGGTTTAGTTTTGTTTAGTGCGTCTATGTAGCTTATTAACAAAAAAAACCCCAAAACACACCAACCCTCTGTAGCAGCTGCATTGGCTTCTGCTAGTATTTGCTTCCCTTACAGTAAAACCTAAGCAGTTCAGCAAAAGATGTAAGCCTTTTCTTTACTTTTGTCAGACCATGTCTTTGAAATGGTGAGTTTCTGCTGGAAGACAGAACACAAGGTTATCTGTGGTGAGTGGGAGATTGTAGAATTAGATCTTCTTTCAGGAAGCTTCTTTGACCCCAAACAGAGGGTTAAAACATTTTGGTCATCAAAGCTCTCAAAGAGGCTTTGAAGATTAAGATAGAACAAAGGTTTTTCCCAATAAATTTCTCAAAGAAGAGGGAAGAGTATTACTATTGTCATTGTTTTCTTGTGGCATATAGACTCCTGGCCTGGGACATTGTCCTTCCTGAAAAATTGATAGCAGTTCAGTTCTGAAAAGTGGGTGCTTCCTCTGCTTTTATTCACCACTTAGGCTTTCATAAGGAAACTAACAGAAAAACCCGCCATCATTTCTCATGTTCCTGTTGCTTTTCTGAGAGACCTGTGCCACAACCACTTCTTGAGGGTGAAGCAAGCTTCTGCTTCATTTTTTTTATCCTCCCCTTCTAGGAAACAGTTGCTTTAGGAGTGATTCTAGTAACCTGATACCACTTAATGTATTTTTGCTGGAATATGGAGCCCACATAAATTGCACCATAAGCAAATTTCTTTATAATGGAAGGATTGGGAAGCTGCAGCTTGGCAGGCCATTTTGTTGGTGTGGCTTTTTTAAGGTGGATTTTCCAGATGCTTTTTAACAGATGATATTTAGACTTTTTTAAAGGGCATTAGGAATACACAATTGCCACTGTTTTTAGAGCAACCCACCTTGGCTCCACATTTGGAAAAGCCTGACAGATATCACTTTACAATCCGAAAGGAAAATTGCTGTTATTTGCACTTTCCAATGTGCCTTATTATGTCAGTGTTGCACGAGCCCACAGACTCCTGCTGAAATCGAATCCCATCTCTACAGACTCAAATACAGAAGTGAAGTTAGGTCTTTCCTCTCATAGAGAGAAACTAACAAAAATCCAAAAGGAGTAGCAAAAACCGAGTACCACATTCATTAAACCGAAACATCGTTCCTCTCTGGCTGGGACACAGTAGCTGATATGGGTACTTATTCAGATAGAGGATGGGCAGATATAAAGTGACTCTGCAGCATGGTATGATGCAGGCAGGGGCTCTCCCACTGCTGGTCCTGAAGAGGAGCCAGAAAAGAGCTTTTAGTTGGAGGATTTCCTTCTAGCTGAGCAAAAGCTCTTGTAGACTATGGTTACAGTGAGATCGACCAACCAGCTGGATCCACTGTATACAGAGGGCATCCCAGGACTCTGGGCTGGTGAGAGCCTTCACGTCCTCTAACTGATGTCCTGAGACACTCAGCACCTCCTGCTCTCTGAGGGGCTGGCATTGTCTGTCTGAACACGTTAACAGCAGCATGGCCTTTGCCTCAGACCTTTCCAGGGTGTCAATGCTTTTGCTAAGATTTCCTGACAGCTCTGAGAAAAACAATTCCTCTTAAGTCCCAAGACTTTTTTCTGCTATCACTAGGAGATGCCATCCCTTCCTGCATTTAAAAAAAGAGTAGGAAACCCTGACCAGTGACTTTGACATGGAAAGTACTTTCTAGAGAGTTTAAAACTTGCATTGTTTGACTGGCAAAGGCTGAGGCACTGGAGAATGCTCTGAACCATGAAGACCACGCAATCTCTCTCACCACATTATCCCAACTGCGGAGCTCTGCTACAACTCATTAGTGCTCCCAGACCATTCAGACTTGATTTTGTTGTCATTAGAGTATTATCTGTCCCTGAGATATTGCAGAGTAGTGCGCCTTCCACCAGCTCTTCCTTTCACCACAGCACAGGACTGCATGTTGCACGTGGCTGAGTTGTTTGTCAGGCTGTGCCACAAGGGAATTTTTCCTGATAAGGTAAACCTTCATGTTCTGCCCAGAAATGGAGCCTGGCCCTTAAGAATGAAGGAAAGAAGGAGATTTGCACTTTGTTCCTTCCACTAGAAAGAATGCTGCCCAGTGGTCAGATTGAAGTAAACACAAGATAGGGGGCTGGAATGCAACTCTTGCCTTATCAGCTCCTGGCCCCTGCCTCAGGAGCCCTCTGTCATCTCATAACATTTATTACAGGCTTACTAAGCATCAGAAAGGGTTCTGGGTTTTGGGCGTCTGCTGCTAAATAACTTAAGTGATGATGAATGAGTAGTTTAAACTTACAGCACCTTACTTCATTATCTCCAAAACTCTTAACAGGAATTTCACTGGGTTCCCTGAAAGCTCAGTGTTCATAAATTGCTTTAAGGGTCTTTCCTGAAGTATTTTCTTGTTATGTGCAAATAGCGTAATAACCTTGAGATTATTATTCCAGAGCCAAGTGGTAAAAACCAGCTCAAATTCACACTGTAAGGGTTTGTCTGCCCTGGAATGGGGTGGTTACATTGATGCTGTGCTGCTGCTTTTTGCTTTGGTTTCCTCTAGGACCCATGTAGCATAACAAAGGTGTAAAAGCTAGCTTTTCTTTTAGGGTAGCTTTTTAGGTTCAAAATCTTTGAAATAAACAGATCACCTGTTAAATTACTGAACTTACTTTTAAAAGGTCTTTTAAAAAATGTCTCAGAAGTTCCTTTTTGAAGAAATGGTTACAAGAAACTAAGCCATGTATCTTCACATAATAATTATGATAATTAGATCTTATCCCTTAGTCTTTTGCTTTAACTATTCAAAAATTAGGGTATAGGCTTACAAAAGCTCTTTTTAATATATGTTTAGAATATGTGGCAACCTGGTTTCTCCAGGCAAAAGACCATTTCTGCTGCTTTCTGACTGCTAAGGAGGAGCTGGTCTGTACACCCAGGAGGGATATCCCTGGGGGATCTGAGCCCTCAGACATTGACACTTTGTCCTATGGGTTACCCAAACATCTCTAGCTTTGGGGATTGCCTCAGCTCATCTCAGCTTGCAGGTATCCATAGCCACTATGTTTGGGAATAAGGTTTTTTTAATATTTTATTAGTAAATTCATAATCTGTAATCAAGAGGAGTTGGGTTTTGAAATTAATTTTTCAGATACTCATTTGTCTCCCACATTGTTCAGTAATGGCTGTTGTGATCATATTCTCATCACAGATGCCTTGCCCTCTACAAGGACCAAAAACTAGATGTGAGTCAAGAGGTGCAGCTGAGGGGTGAAATGTGTCCTTTCACTGCAGCTGTATAGAAAACAGGAGCTGCAAACAGGTATTAGGGAGGAAGCACAGCTTTTAAAGGGGTGTGTGGTGAAGGAGCCAGGAAGGTAATGTACTAGCACTGAGATACAGATTTATGGCAGTAAAGGCCTTCAGCCACAGGGATTCCCAGAGATCCCTCACATATGAAGATCTGCTGTGTTTGTGCTCTAATAAAAGAAGATTAACTAGGCAGCAGTTTGCTTGACTGAATTCTACTCCTAATTTCAGTTGGGATTTTTGGTTTTACTGACTTGGTCATGTTGCAAGTGTAAAATGCTTCACTTTTGTAACTTTTTCTTTGGTGTCCAAAGTTCTGAGAAAGAGTTAAATTATCCCATAGGGACATATTTAGGAAAGACAAGGAAAGAATAAAACTAGGAGGAGTGCTTTGGTAGAAAACATGGAATATCTCTGCTAATGTGTGCCTGGTAACAAAAAATGGGTTAGGTGAAATTTTTCTGGAGAAGTCCTTCCAAACAAGGCTCAGACATAAGATGAAGCAGTCACCTAAGGTGGCATTGAGAGAGAGATGCTGATAGCCTGTGGGGAAAGCTTTCAAATGGGGTGAAGTCCTCGTCCGGTGGACAGTTCAACTGGTCAACAGCCACTGAATAAATTATTACCCTTTTTCAGGAGAAAAGGCACCACTCTCACACAGCAGAGCCTGGCTGATGGGTGGCCCTTAAAGAGTTCTGTTGCAAGAAAAGCTGCAAACAGAGGCACTTTGCAAAATGGAGTGAAAAAACAGCATCTCTTGTTTCAGTGTAGCAAAGCATTTGTCATTTCCATTTCAAGACAGATGAACTTTTGACAGATAACAACCCATTTGAGCTCCATATACTCCATGATAGCCACAGTGTGAGTGCTTGACAGATGCTGTCTTTCTGGAGACTTTGCTTCAGGACAAGTGCAGTAAATGTTGGCATCTGAGAGGTTCATGACATTTTTTAAGGCCATGAAACAGTTAACTACATATAGGTATTTGTATATATTTGTACACTTGCACACACCCTTGTGTATTCAATATATTCAAAGAGGCTGCAAATTTTTAGCAGAAGTTGTACAACTGGGTCAGTGTGACAGTAAATAAAATTATTCAGTTTTGAGGTTTCTTCATTTTTATAATTTTTAAACACTTTTAAAGGACCACCTTTAAAATCCCATTAAATGCTTGTATTTGCCTAAAATGTTTTGTTTCAGTAAATGAACATACCTGTGAATTGACTCTGTTTGAATATGGGGGTGAAGGCATATTTGTGCTTCTGTTTGCTGTGTTTTCACTCTGGGAAAAGCAAAAAAATGAGGCATTTTCTCCTGGAAAAGATTTCTCATATAGAATATTTTTACTAACTTTAATAAAAAGTCAAAGAAAAGAAAACATTCAAGTCTCTTGACTCTTGCCAGCTCCTGCTGCTGCTATTTGTTTAGAGTTTATTCCTTTATTTTTATTATTACTGACCATTTATTAGTACTGTAGTGGTGCCCAGATCTTCCCCATGACGATCGTAAGTACATGTACAAGTCTCGTAAACAGACGAGCTGATACCATTTCTTCCATGAAGAATCCCAGCTCACAGTCAGCCAACCTGGAGCCAGGAAGTGCAATACAATAAAATCACATCCAGGCTTTGGGGTACATTTATGAGCAAGCACAAGCAGGGAGGGTTTTGAAAGACTGCTGGCAAAGGCTCAGGTCTTCATGCTGTGGGGACAGCATTTTATCCCTTCTTCTTGGAATAGAAAGGGGCATTTCTCAGACAAAATCAAGGCTTGTAGCCATCCTGCAGGAGTGGCCAGTGACTGTGTTCTGTACCTTCAGACTGTGGGGCTGGGTAGTATGAGCATTGCCCCAGCAGCCCAGCTGGGAATGAAATTTGGAGCCTGGCATCAGCAGATGTCACCCCCTCTGCAGGGACAGGAAGGACCTAGGCTGGAAGGGCAAGGTCCAGCCACTGTTCTGGGAGCCTGGGTACATTTCTTCACAGGCGAGGGCTTCAGTAGGAGTCACCAATATGAGCCCTTGAAAGAGAGAGAGTTTGTGAAGGCAAGAGTTTATGCAGATTGGAAGCTCAAACAAGCCAAAAAAAAGTAGATAACCTGTTATACCAGTGGATAAAGTTCGGGAGGAATTTGAGAAGAAAATAAGTGTATGGACTTGCACTATTTTGAGAGTGTGGAGGGATTGAGAGAGAACTGATGAAATTTAATGCAAGATACTAGGTCCACTGAGACTGGGAAGAGATTTCCTCACCTACTCACTTCTGTGTGAGATAGTCTAGTTACTCAGAGGGAAGATAATATCAGTACAGCAGAAATGAACTCTGATTTTTTTTAAATACACAGAGGTTGGGATGAAGGTTTTAAGAGGCTGCAGACACCCTCTATTAGAATACAGTAACTACAAGTATTATAAAGTTGTTGAGTAGAAGGAATGCAGGTGCAAATGTCAGGGCTGATTAACACAGGGATCAATGGTTTCTCAGTAAAAGCAGCGCTGGACAGGACTGTGAGCTCTCAGCTGGTACAAGTGGGGAAAGCCAGAAGTAAGCCTGAAGTTAGAGAAAATGCAGTAAAGAAACTAAGGCTGCTGGAGCATTGGAGTAAGACAAGGATGTTGGGATGCAGTAGAAGGGTAGAGATCACAAAGCCCACACATCTCCCAATATAAATGAAAGTAATTCCCCAGAAGCTAATGGACTTGGGGTGATGTTCAATCGGTGAGGACAGAGAGGAAATGAAAGAATAGGATGATAATGATGCAAAAAAGATCTCTGGAACATAATTCATCTTTAAACCTGCTGGATAACGTCTGGCTTGGGCAGGCCTGTGCAGTGAGGGATACCAACAGTAGGAGAATAACTCCATGCCTGCCATGGTGGTGAAGCTGAAGGGAATTAAGTGAGTCATTAACTGTAGCTTTATGTCAAAAATGTCATAACATTATTCCTGTAATGAGCTAAACTGATAACTGCTAAGAACTGTTTATGGTTCATTCAATGTAAATTAGGTCAACAATAAGTAAAATACAATCAGGTATATTATAAATGTTAATTAACCCTTTAGAAACATGGAGACAGTCACTGGCAAACAGAATTATAAATGTTTAAATAATGCAATAGTTGCAGAGTGAGATGTAAATTATGTTAAATGGACAGTCTTGGTGACAGAAAAGATATTTAATAGATAATAAAACCAGTAAGAAAAAAGCATTCTGCAGTGGGCTTTTGGAGGTCAATAATAGGAGAGCAGTATTGCATTGTCATATATCAAACATTTTGTTTATAAAAAAGCAATGATTTCTGCTTCTTTATGAGAAAAACAAAAAAATAGAACATCCATGTTCTTTCCAGAAGCTGTATCTACAAAATTCACCACAGCAAGTCTGAAAGAGCGTGGAAAGTTATCGTGCATTTTGATTCAACAACCTGCCTTGAGAAGGAATTAAATACATTGTTTGCAACAACTATTAATACTATATTAAAGATGAAATCCAAGTAAGGTCAGCAGCTTGTTGCAAACAAGGGTAAATTGGCATGTTAAACCTATAGTTTGTTTACAGTGGTTTATAGCGGCCTTGTAGCTTGAAAAATGCAATTTGTTGGAATACATTTCTTTATGTTATGTTTCTTTTGGTTCCTAGGAATTGTCCTGTGACCCAGATCATGCCCAATAAAGAAAAAGGCTCCACCTGAAGTATTGCTGTTGTCACATGATATTTATGTTGCTGATAAACAGGAAAATGTTTGCTCAGCACCTTGTTCTAAGGCCATTGTGAAGCAATATGCGGTTTCTGAAACAGAACTAAGTGGCTGTATCCTGTATGGTAAGGGTAAAATCTGAAAAATTATGTGTGAGATAGGAGTCTTTTTGTTCTTTTAATGTGTTTGCTCTCTTATCCCTTCCTGGCAGAGCCAAGCTTCTGTGTGGGACTATGATGCTGAAATCTGGAGCTTCGTTCTTAGCACAGTCTTCTAACTGGCGAGAGTTGTACCCTCTCACCATCCAGCTAAGACAGGTTTTTATGTGGCCTCACAAATATATTACCGTGTGCTATTTCCCATATCCAAATGTTTAATTCCTATATCCTATTCTAGACTCAAGGAGCAACTGTCAGTGTTATCTTTAGAAACCCCATTGGGAAAGAGGAAGGAGTTCTCTCCCTTTCTTACAACATGGCAGATTTATTCTTCGGAATAAGATCCTTCTGTGTACCCTGAAGACAGAATGAGTGAAGTTTCCTGGTTTGAAAAATACATTTTATATTCTGTATTTTGGAGGAGATTTTATTGCACCTTTTTTCTGTGTGATTGTTTTGTTTTTGTTAGTGGAGAGGAATTCAAATGAATGAAATGAAGCCTATGAACCGGTACCAGTAATCACATTAAACACAGGATAATTGAACTAGCAATTTCCCCCAGCTGTAGGCAGTTTATGAACTGCCAGGCAATAAATCCACTGCCATCTACCACAGAAAGTACTGTTGCCTAGTTTCCCTTCCCTTTGCCTTGGGATTTACTTTGCATTCAGTGGATTGTTTCAAATCCTTGCCTGCATTCAATATGAAGGCTGCAGTCCAAGTGCAGCCGAGGGTTTCCTCCTTTGCAATCACTGACCAGGGCCAGGCCTGTCAGTATTAAACATGCTTCAGGGGATAGGCACAAAGAAGTGATCAGGTGCTGGGCAGTCCGCTTTGTTGCTGAACTCAGAAAATAGGTCAGCTGTCCTTCAGCTGCCTTGAAAAATATATAAAGGGGGTGAGGAATAAACTTGTTTTTCTTTCTTTCCTATCAACATTGTTCCAAACCCAGAGGGGGGGGAAATATCCATCTCCTACAAGCTGTACAAATACTGATGTTCAGATTATAGATTGTTTAATTTTTCCTCTGCTGTGAGTTCTCCACTCCTTGGGCTGTTAAGGGATGTGATTGCCTGAGCAGTGCTGGGGCAAACAGAAATGCTCTCGAAGCAGATCTGCTAATCCCCTAGAGCACAATGGTGTCAGGCCACTGCAATGCTCTGCTGCTGCCACCTTTCTAAGCAAAATCACAACTCTGTAGAAAGACCTCCTTTAACTACCCTGACTTTAATTTCCTCACCAATCCTACAAACAGGGAGTGGGGGGTGTTGTGTTTCCCTTTTTTTCCCGTCTGTACAAAGAAAAACCTCTCTGTGAAAAAGAGGGCCTGTACTTGGCATGTAGCATAGTAACATGAGCATAATAAACAAAAGTGGCTGTCCCCATAAATAATAAAAAGAATGTTTCTTCTCACATGGCAGCTTTTCAGAGAAGAAAAGGCAGGGAATAGGTAGCTCTCCTCTAATGTGCAACCTTGCAAACTCTAATCCCCACTTCTGTTGTTTTCATTGGCAAGCCACCAGCTGGTGGAGAAGGAGGTACTTCTCTGCTCTGCTCTCCCTTCTGACTTGTATTCTCTTTCTTATCTCTTATGCCTTGTGCCTGCTGGAAATTCAGAGGCTCCTTAAAAACACGGTTGTATTTCTTCCCTCTGCCTGTGCAGCATTTTACATTCTCATGGCGATGGAGACATGCTCTGCTGGCGATGAACTTGGACTCATAATATCAGTGTAGAGGTGAAAATAGACCATTCACAGCTTAACATCCTCCTGATTTACGTTCTTGAGCAAAGGTGATGAGCTCTTGATACAAGTGAATAACTGTACCGTTGGAAAATGTTTCTGATGTTGTTTCAGCTGCTTAAGTAAAAATGTTAAGCTTTCTCACCATTAGGAACATGATTTAGTGGCACGTCAAGATTTCCCTTTCCTGGCCACTCGGTTCAAACTTTGAATATATTGTCATTGGCCTCAGTTTTCAGAGCCATGTGTTAGCTACTGCAGTAGCTGAAAACGCATGCAAATTATCCCTTTATTCTGGCTGAGATTACGACATTAAAACAACAACAACAGAGAAAAGCCTGTGCAGAGAGTATCATAAATAATTTAGCTTAAGTGAATGCTGAAATTAGTCAAGGCACCGCATTGCTTGGCTCCAAGCAGTCTATTTACAGCCAGATATGTAGAGTACCCTCCAGCCAAAGCCTACGCTTACAAAAATGGAAAGCAGGAAAAACAATATGATCTTCTTTTAAAGAAGCATGTTGGAATGATCTGTGGGGTTAAATATACCTAGACAGTGCTCTGTGCCATAGCTCCAGCAATCTTGGGAGAAAACAAACTGTTTATAGAGAGCCCCGAGCTGGGGAAGGAGATAATGAAATATGCTCGTGTATTATTGGCAAGTGCCCTGAATGGTACAGGCAAGCTAAGTGCATACAGTATTATCTTGCATAATTATTGGGTCACTGTACTGTAAACTAAGTGGCTTCTATACTTAGCCACACTACTGTGCTCACTGCCTGATTAAGAACTAGATCCAGCTCTCTCCCCACCAGGCTGTATTTACACTGAGCTCAAAGGATCAATTTGGGGCCTACTAATTCTTCTTGGGGCCTTCATTTCTGAGTAGCTAAGATGAATGTGGGGACGAGACAGCAATGGGCATTTATAGTCATAGCAATAAGGATGTTCCTACTGCAGTCAGGCACAATAGAGCCTTTCCAGGGAGTCCAGGGCTTGAAGACATAGGGAGGCAGCAAGAGGACAAACCCAAATAGATGACTTGGATTATCTTAGAGAGACAACAAGCACTGATATGAACTATAGACCAGATTATTTCATAGCTAGTGCTTAGTTTGCATGAATCAGAAACCCCAGAAAATCTCAGCTGGGGAGAAAGTATGTGTTTCTTATGCATTTCTTTGAATGTGATTATCATGTACAGGTACCACTTGAGGAGGGACTTCTACCAGCACAGTACAGCAGATTAGGGAGCAGGCTATCTGCAGACTCATGGGTTGAAAGACAACTCTGACAGGCAAAAGCAGCAGTCTGTGGAAGGGGAAAAGTTGAAAGAAATTTTTTTTATTATGTGTACTTTCAGAACCAGCCTCCTTATCACATTTATGAACCCCAAAGTGACTGTTCAGTTGAAATAGTCATGGAGAGTGGGGGGAAACCCAAGATAGCCATGGCAATTACTTAGGCAACAAAGTGTGTGTGCATATATATATCCTCAGAGAGCTTAGCAGGCTAGCTGAAATGACACAGGACTGAGGTAAAGTCAAGAAGAGAGGCTGTGAAACAAGGGGTAAGAGAAGGAAAAGAAGCCAAGATTACAGCCTGGGATGAGACGGAAACAAAGGCCAGGAACTGAGAAAGAGAAATGGGAAATAGAAAACACAGTGGGAAGAAATGAAGTTGAGAAGACAAATGGAGAGAGTGGAAAATCAGAATAAAATTAGCATTTTTGTTGTTTAAAGGAATAATAACATCTTGAGCCTTGGGAAACACACAAGGTCAGATAATAAATGAAACCAAAAACCAGTTTAGAGAAAGTAGTGTGAGAAATCATTAAACAACACTAATATGGCAAAGGAGATGAGAAATCTGGCCCAAGACTGTAGTGGCAGTCTTTACATTTACTGACAGGCACAAAATGAGTTAGGTCTCACATCATTAAGATACATCCTTATCCCTTAAGCAATGATACCACTTCTTCTAAATGCCTGTGCTGCACGGTGATAGGTCCCTACCAGTTCTTATTCTGAAAATCCACAATATAGGAGTGAATACAGAAGTAATTAAAAGAGTATGATTTTTTTTAATATACCTATATCATCTGACATATTATTAATTATTTCCAAGTCCCAGAGTAACACTGAATTTCAAGATCATAAGGCCAAGTTAAAAAGGTTCTTGCTAATTGTGTCTTCTTTCAGTTCTGATTTCATGGGAAAATGTAACACTTAGGATTTCCTATGCCTACAGCCACTCTCTCAGTCACTGGGTGCATCACATTGTGTGACTGCTGCAATTTCTGGCAGAGAATTTCCTCTGCCATCCATGTCTGCCCTATCAATGATATCCCCCATCCAAAGAAGGAGACATGAGGAGACTATGGTCTCATGGAGAAAGAGGAGACAGTGAATGTGCTTTAAGTAGTAGATAAAGAATCTTTTAGATAAAGAATCTTTGACAAATTTTCACATCCAGTGAATCCCTAATGCCCCCATAGAGGGAAGAAAAATCAATAAGAGTCTGCTTTTATCAGTTCCACATGAAACCTTCAAATCTAGGTCAGATTCTTCTAACCATATATGTTTTAAGCTCTATAAAAATACCTTTTCCAAAGATTGAATTCTATTTGTGAACAATGTTAAAAAAAAAAAAAAGCCAAGAGCTGACATAAAACCTTAGAAAAACTTCATTAAGACCTTCAGCCTTCACATAACCTTGTCAAGAAGCAGTGGAAATAGTGGTTTAACCCATTCACCTCTCTTCCTGTGCTAGCTGGGACAGGGCTCTGGGCATGTACACAAGGAAGTGGCTTTTGCTGCATGACAATGCATAGTGTGCTTAGGATCACCACTTATCATTGGACTTGGACTCGCTGTGAACCCTGTGTATGGATATGCTGCTGTGAAACACTGTGGTACTGATGATTCTGTCTTTTTTAAAGCTGAAGACTGCTTGTGTAGTCCTTAGGAGCCCAAAAGTATAACACTTTTGTGGCACTTCATCTCTACTACAGTGATCCAGTCCACTAAGGGTGAGTGGCAAGTAGTTTTAATTCCTTGGATGTGTTTACCTGCTTCAGAGATGGAAAGTTATGAAAAAGTGAGCTTGGTTTTTGAGACTGAGAGATGTGGCTTTGAAACACTGTAAGTGAAGCATGATGTATGCTTGCAGAAAGCACATCCAAAGCAACTTTGTGAGAACTACTTGTTTTTTTTCACTTTCAAAGAGGTGAAGTCTGCCTTATGTATTTAAGATTAGCGAAAAACCTTACAATACCTTACTGCACAGGACTATTTGCCTTATTAAGTCATGTTTGCCTCAGGTATAAAACCAGAGCACTGAACAAGATGCCACTATGGCTAGGTACATTTATTAGAAACTTACTGCAAGTGAGGAAATCTCGCAAGATGAACTTAGTGTTTCCATGAGTAACCTTTCAATGACTCCTTGTGGTGTCAAAGGTCAACATGCAGAGGAGCACCTTGTGAACGTTAAGGTGAGGTCTAAATGAAGGTTCCAACAAACAGAAGTTATTTCTGGATCTTTTATATCTTCAGTAAGCTCACACATGAAACAAGTTGCCATGACTCAATATTTTTTTTTTTTTCTGAATCGTTGTGGGCCTTGTTTGGTTTATTTTGTGGGAATTAAATTACACTTGCAACTCAAACTTCCAGTGTGTGCATGCAAGGTAGAGGGAGGCTGCTTCAAGGGAAAGTGTTATGCACTCAGTAACCCTTTTGTATTTATTTGTTCAGCATGCTAGCTCTTGTGCTATTTGCTGGGAAGGAATGCCTGCACAAAAGCTACGAGGTGGATTAAATAAAAAAGCCTAGAATGTTTTGAAAGTCTCCCCCTTAACTTTGGACTGAAGGGATCCGTAGAATTTTTGGCACATTATAAATCTGTGTTTACTGAAAAGTGAAAAAAAAACCCAACCCAGAAGGCCCCCTCTGACTCTGGGTTTATGTGTGTTGAAGTCTATGCCAGATCTGGTTTATAGAACATCAAGTGCTAATAATTCACAATAGATCCAAGAGAAAAGAAAACTGGAACTGCATTTTGGGTCAAAAGCATTTTAAAGTCTAAAAATACTATGCAATTTGATCTTAATTAGAAGATCCAAGCTTACATCACATTGTTCCAACTCTTCTCCTAGAAACTTTAATGTAAACTTTGTGTTTAAATATAAACCCACCTCTGGGGCTGGCCTATTCTCTTTATTTATTTTATTTGCCAAGCTGCTGAAAAGGTCGCGTGCACAAAAAGAATGCCCCACTCCTAATCTTTTTAAGCTATTGACAGGGTAGCTCATGCAAAGCACTTGGTTTCATTGTGCCTCTAGAAATGAAAAGCAAACTATCTTTCTTGTTCCACAGCCCTTTTCTTTCACTTTGTTTCTGTTTTTCATTTTAAATACTCATTCTTGCCTTTGGTTACAGACACACCATTCTGTATGGGACTAGTTATACGCTACAGTTTAGAAGTAACCTGGGCACAAAACTCTTCTTCTGAAAAGATAAAATCTTTCTTTATTAAGTCCTTACTAATATCAACAGAATAAGTTGGCATTTCATTACACACTCCTTGTTTTAATCCTATCTGCCTGTTGTTCATATGCTTCCTGAGAACTGGGGTGTGAAAACTTTGGGAATAGTAGATTGCGGGGTTACCTAAAGTATCACCAAACTTGTAATCTAAATTGGAGCCCTGACAATGAAATCTAGCACTCAGGCTGTGACTTTCTATAATTTTCTCCATGATGCCTTTCTCATTTTTCCTGTACTTCTGTTTTCTGCATTTTCTTGGAAATTTTCTCACCCCAGTCAAAGTCCCAAAGATGAGCTTAAAGCAACCTGCAAGATAGATGTTTATTCTTTTTTCATTTAGCTGTGGATCAGAACTGAAGTATTCAGTTGCTCTTTGGAAGTACTGAGTTTAGGGTGTCCACTGGGGACTGGACCCCTGCACTTGTGGCACCACCTGTGGCTAAAATCCCTACAGAGTGCACACCAGTAAATAACCTGGGAGACAGGAGAAGCCAGAGTGATGCTGCCACATTCTACCCCACCTCTCTTCTGTAGTTCCTAGACAGAGTAAAAAATGCTGCTCCTTTGATACAGTGCCACATCGAAAAGGAAAAGCGTAAAACTTTACTGAAGTGGAATTTAATGAGCCATCCACATCTGAGGAGGCCTGGGTATTTCTAATTTTCTAGTTCTGCTAATTTTCTAGTCACCTGCTCAGGATGGTTGTCACTGGTGCAGCTGAGCTTCTTCACTGCTGCTTCCCATAAGCCCAGCCTGAATTCACCAGGTAGGTATCCCTGGTCATCCGAGAGGCTTCGTTTCACACGGATACACTGAATTCAACACAGCAGCGCCAAATCCACTTTTCTCATGGATTTTCTGGTCTGTGGATCTGCTGGTAAGGATTTCCAGTGACCAAGTTCTAGCAACGTGAATGACCTTCTTTCTCTCTTCATTTCTTTTTAGATACAAGTTGCTTTGGAGCAGATAAAGCTGTCCACACATGGCAAGGTGAGCTGTGTTGTATGTTTTGAGGGAATATCCAGAAAACTGATTCTGAGTAGCAGGATCAGGACGTGCATTAAGGGAGGTGCAGAGGAGACTAAATCATAGATTAAAGATTGAATAAAATAATGCAAGATTAAATAAGCATAAAAGTAGTAACAAAAAATGCCAGATTCAGAAGCTTTGAAGCCTCCCTGGTAACCAGGGCGTTACAATGGCTTAAACAGAAAGCCTGTCAGCTGCTTTATTCTGCTGTAGTAGAAAACGCAGACTTTGTACTTGCAGGCCTATTTTATACTTATTTTGTATGGACAAGGCACAGAAAATGCTCAAATGCAGAGCAGGATTGAATCTTTAAAGCATGTTACAATGTTTTGTTATTCCTGTACTTTGTCACTACAAACTCGATCATCTTTGCTGGCATTTAGAGACTCCACAGTTGCTCTACTCTCAGCACAGCCTGATAATAGGAGATTTGTGAAGACATCTCTGTGCAAAAAAGAAGGGAGTAGACAGAAACCAACTTTTCAGTGACTCAGAATTATATCAGTGGTAAGTTTAGGGAGAAACAGATTTTTAAAGCTTCTGTTGCCTTTGGAACAAATTGGGAGGGGGAGGAAGAAGTGTTCATTTACCGTAAAGTCTTAATTTTTAAACAGAGAAAGAGAGATGTATTTAAGGAGAGAGAATTGTGCATTTTTCATAGCGATACTCTTCTTTTTACCAGTAGTTCTAGAATTTCTATTAGGGGAAAAAAAAAAAAAAACCAAAACAATGCTGCCAACCACAGAGATGAAAGAAAAAGCCAATGGAGAGAAACAGATTTTTTTTCAAATAGTACAGTGATGACAAAATACCAAGGCTCATTGACAGCACTGTCAAAGCTTAAAATTACAGCTAATGATACAGTAGTGGTTCTCTGACATTTTAAAATACCACAGCACATGGATTTCTCACTGCATTTGCATTTTCCTTCTTCTCTAGAGAGAACAAACTGAAACTGATTCTGCTGTTAGGTAATAACATTCAGTGTAAAATAATTATGATCTCAGACTATAGCATATATTGGATCAGGCGATCCTCTGCACACTGTTACCGGCCTGCTGGGAGCAAATATAGCCCAGTAGTATCAAAAGTCATTAGTTCAAGTCAGGACTTGGGTGACTGAGCAGGTGGAAGTTTTACATGTCAGACAGAGGAAGCTTAATGCAATATTGAGTAGCAGTTACATAAACTCTGCTAGGGTGTTACTGCTCCTTTACAGACAGGCAAGCTGCAGAGGTTAGGGAGTTTGAAGTTGTTAGAAAAGTCAGGTAGTTGACGGCCATAAAGCTTCTTTTAAAGTTTGGTTGGATTTAGGTTTTATCAGCAAATTGTTGCTAAAGAAGTAATTTCGTAAGCTTCTTTGCCTGCATTTCTATCTGAAGGCAGGCTAATTTGCACCACAGTGATGTTCTCTCTCTTCCACCATCATCTGGCACTGAACTGTGAATGGGATTGAGATTTACCATTCATTCAGGGTTTTGTTGTGGATCTTGTCTTGGAATATCCACTTCTGCACATCTGAGCCACAAAGAGCTGCTACAGCCAGCAAGTGCTGTGGTACTGCTCTGCCTCAGGGTGAAATGTACTACCGGCCTGGGGACTACAGCTCAGGCATCACCTCTGCCAAAACGCCTGACACTGGGCTTTAAACACAAGTTCTTTCTTCCTACTTCCACTCTGGGTGCCAAGAAGTAGGGGCTTTTTAGTCTAAACTATGCAGGAACTCAGGTACCAGATGGGATGCAGGAGACCCCACATGAGAATTTCCTGCAGTGGCATGGGTGATCAGAGCATGCATCTAGGAATGACTTGAACTCTTTCTGGTTCAGGAAGACTCCACATCCTAGTTGGTGCCTTTCTGGTGAGTTCTGTAGCCTACTATGCAAACTGTAGCTGGTGTCCACTTGTTTAAATAAGTGCCAATAACCAACAACTTGAGGAGAGATAGTGCATGGAAACAATTAAAGGGAGTAAAAGTAGAGATAAAAAATTGTATTACCTCTAAGCTACTGAGAAATACACAATTTAAGGAGAAAGGTGTTTAACACTGAGAAATGAAAATAAGAACACCTAATATAGCAGCAAAGTTGAAAGACCTGAATGTGCCCCTTTGAAGGGTGGGACAGGGATAATACAATAAAATAATAACCACATTTGAAGAAATAGCATGTGAAATGGAATCCAGAAGTAAAGACTTTGAATAAGAGCCTGTGAATATGTCCCTATGATTAGGATGAAGCAAGAGTACAACATTACACAAGTAGTTGGCTCCGTTGATCATATCACAACCCTCTGCAAGACTTGTAAATATTGAATGACCTATAACCAAAGATATTGTGAAAAATTTTAAATAAGATCCAACATATATTTCATGAATAGATTATATCATAGTGATGAGGTGCATTTCTTTACCAATGGTAAAGTTCTTGCTGACAAGGAAAGTGCTTTGGTTGTCAAAGAAACACATCAAGGAAAAGAAAAGTTAATGTATTAAAGATGAAAATTAGTAGGAAAAAAATGAAAGGTAGGTAAAAGACCAGCTAAAGAAGAGGCAAAAAAATTGACTAAAAACCAGAGAGAGGTTAGGATTGCTGTCTTCCTCTCAAGTGGACAGAAAGTTGATATTTAACATAAAAGCCAATGCTGGCACAAGAATGAAGTAGCACAAACTGCCCTAAACAAATATATGGAAACTTCAGAAATTTTGAAACATCAGAGGAGAGGAGAACAGCTGCCCAGTCAGTATAATGGAAGAAGCATTTTAAGACAGAGCTTTCCAAACATATTGAAGGTTGATAACAGGGACACAGTCTTGATGACCCAGGGGATCCTTTCCAATCCTTTTTTATAAACTGGAATACTTGTCAACCAGTCTTCTTACTGATAATGCCTCACGTTATCATTTCTAATATGAAATAATATTAAAAATGAAGTGACTTGCTCCTTTATCACCTGATTCTCTGAAGCAAGATGTAGAGACGAGAGGTATAACCTTTTGTGAACCATAGGACTCTGTAAGAATGCAGATAGTTTTTCTGTTTACATTGGACAGTGGTTTTTGCATATATCTAACCTGGTAGTGTTTTACATAGATAAAGGAGATGTTCACAAGGGTAAAACTTATGATAAACTAATACAAATATTTGCATTTTAAGTACACATCTTTATTGTATAACCAGAATAGCATGTAATGGAAATCGGCCTGGGGAGGGACTTAGAGAAGGAATTTAATTTATTCTCTGAGGGATGAACTATACCCTATAGCTATATATATATATGTATAACTACACAGCATTCCTGACACCTTTCTGCCTTAAGTTCTTTGTAGATATCTCCAAAGGTGGAATTGTGTGAACTACCCCAGCTATTGCACTGCTTTTGTTGTACTCACTGTTTAGAAAGGTTTGCTCAAGCCAGTGCTGAGCAGGGCAAGATTACTTTCTGTATCTTGCTGACCTTTTTTTGTAAAGCATAATATGACATTGCTTATTCTGAAGTTCTTCCTGTTTTACAAAAGAATCATTTCATGAAAATGAGAACATGGATCAGCCAGGCACTTTTGAAACAAAGAACTGAAACAAACTAATGTGAGTGATGAGCAAGAACTGGTCCTTTGTAGAAATGTTTTAAAGAATCTGTTAATAAGAAGGAAAACTCTACACAATTAAAAGGCAGAGGTTTTGAGTTTTAAAGGGAAATACAGAAGCGCAAATAACAAGGACAGTTGTTGGTTGATAAATTGCAATCTCAGATTTCTGGAACTTCAAGGAGAATACCCTGCTAGAAATAAGCCAGCAAACATGAGTAGAATACTTAATTACTTTTGTTTTCCACATATTGGAAACTAAAGGAATTCTAGTAATAGTTGTAGTTTCTTCTAGTAGAAGGAAGAAATGTTGTGAAGAGAAGAGAAAAATGTTCATATAATGGAAGTTATGTAATTTGAAATAATGCAGTGTTGCATTTAACCTACTTCCCAGCTTTTGCTGATGTTGAGGTGAGAGGTGTTTCCAGGTTGTTTTGTGTTGTATGCATGCCAAAAAGCCAATGGCTCCATGCTCCCAGTGTGCTTACGTTCAAACCAGGTTCTCTTCATGCATTCCAAAGAACCCATTTGCAGCAATGGGAAGGACCCAGACTTTGCTCAGGTGAATTAAGATGCTGTTTGTGGTTTTGGAGAGTTTTTCTATATGTAGATCTGTTTGTAACAAATCAGTTTGTTGCTGTGCTATCCTATGTGCTTGCTTTTTAATGAAGGCATTTCTAATGTCTCCGAGCTAAGTGCATGGCACTTATTTTTTCTAACCACAGGAATAAGTAGGCATCTTCCTACAGAGTTAAAATGTTAGGAATTACAGTCCTCAATAAATGACTTTATTAACAGTATTTCAGGCATTATACCTGACAGAAACCTCTTGCCTGCTTCTTACTCTCTGTTTTTACCATAAAGATATGACAAGGCCCCCTTTACCTTGCCAGGGAAGGAATTATAAACAGTACTTGCTTTAGATCACATGCAAGTAACTGCTGTGCATTATGCAATGTGATTAAAAGACACACGGTACTGCTTTCAGTATCTGTTGATCACTCTTGAGAGAGGTATCTTTAAGGCACCTGTTGCCACCATAGTCCAGGTACTGTGTGTTGAGTAGAGACACGAAAGAACTCTGCTCATAAAATTATCTTGATTAATGAGGGCTCTATTTTGAAATGGGCTGCAGAGCCAGCTCTGGTAGTAGCTGTGCAGCACAAACTGATGCTTGGAACTTATTGCAGGTTTGTGTTCCTGCTTCAACTTCTGCATATGTTATTACAAGGCAAGTGGAAGAGTTCCTGCTTGCACAGCATTGCAGCCAGGATGATGCTCTGAACAATTTTGTCCAATAACACCTGAAGTAAAGCCATGAACACAAGACCTCACTACAATCTATGCTAGTCAGCTCCACAAGGGCAAGGACCAAGAGCCTTCAGATTTACATTTGGAATGCTCTCCTACCTAGCACTAAACCAAGAATTAATGCTCACAGCACTGCTGACTTTTGTGGAATTTGTAAGGTTTATTATTTGTTTACAACATGCAGTAATGAGGCCTCTTTATATGCATGTTACGGTTTCTTAAACAAGATGGGGTTCTTAACTACTGATATTTCCCTTTAAGTACAAAGCTTAAAAATTGTATGAACATAATGCTTAGCCAGGTAACCAGAACAGAGGGCATCTCTGCTAGCTTCATTACAGCGACACTGGAGCTCTGCTCTCAGCAAAATATTTTAAGAGTTCATTTGAACACAGTGATTATCTGACCAGCACATTTAGAGGCAGGGCACTGGATTATCTGAAGATGTAAACTGATATGGATACTGCTATTTTCAGCCTAAATTCAGTGCCTAAAAGTCATGCCACCACAATACTGCTAAAAGTACTTTCCATTGGGATGCACACATTTTTTCCTTAAAAAATTTCTCAAGTTACTGCAGTTTCAAAATTATCCACTTTTTAGTGTTTCTCTAGGAATTGTTACAAATCCATACAAATAAAAGGCACTGTTTCTCACTGTTCTTGATAAGAGAGAGAGACCTGCAATACAAAACACCTTACAGGAAATGTAGGTGTACTATCTGCAAGCCAACTCCTTTATTGCAATGCATGGTATTTTAATGTTGCACACTATTACTTCATTGCATCATTGATGATTGCATGTTCTTTCATTTCAGCAAAAAATTACACGCTTTGCTATGATTTTTTCTCCTCTCTTTTACAACATTTCTATTGGATTCAACTCTGAAATTATACCAGGTATTATTTTTTCCTCACTACATTGCTTTAGGGTGACTACATATATATAATTTTCTTTGATAATTTATCATACTTCAGAGAAACAGAGAGCACTTGTAAATAAATTGCCCAGTTACAAGGCCATTAAGCTTGAAGCTGCATTATCTAAACTGCAAACTACAGATTTACTTATGCTGCAGTTATGAGAAAGGCTGTAGAATAAATCAGATGAAATCACAACTCAAAGTTAATGACTTATACATTCTTAAACTAAAATTTGGATAAATTAAATCAGTGTTTTATTACAGGAGAACAATCAAAAGGAAGCCAATTATTCAGGACATCTTGACTTACATGTTTTAAAACTCATCTCTTGTGCAGCACTTGTCTCTACAAAGATACCTTATGAATCTCAGCTGCAGCATTGTAACACCATCTCTTAACTGTTCCCACTCCTGTTTTTATTTTGTTGCGATTTTTCTTTGGGGCTCTTTTCAGGGTTAGGATAATCATAATCAAAATAATAACTAAAAACTACTTTATTTTCTGAATAATTTATTTTATCTTGGCATTTCTTCTCTCCTAATACAAGCTGATGCATAAAAGCTAGTTTAGGTATAAAGCTACTGATTTTTAAGATCCCAAAGTTTCTATGAGTACTAATCATACTTGAAACATACTAATTACTTGCATATTTATTGCCTCAAAAGTGCACAGGTTCTTTGGCAATTTAATACACACATTGCCTTTGTAGACCTTTCTTATTCAGAATAAAAATTTGTGCATAGTACTGTAGCAAGATTTCTGGATAGAAGTACTATTCCTAAAAATTAAACTGACACTTTCTAAGTTAGAAACAAAATCTGTTTATGCTGTTGGGCATCAAGAATTTATAAACAAGCTGAAAAAAGACTTATAAAAAAACGTTACTAGCAATGGTTTAAACCTTCTCTTTTTCTTTTTTCTGAGGCTGATGGTCACACAAACAATTATTTAGTGACAATCACTTTAATCAGTAACAGTTCAATGCATGTAGAAAATTCAGATTACTACTAGGTATTGGATTTTGGTAGTTAGGAAATTGAACCAGATAAGACCTCTATGGTTCATTGCACATAGTTCCATGATGCAGCAATAGCACATGTTTATTACATTTTTAAACTAGTTTCACTCACCATTGTTGTTGGAAGACTATTTCAGGACTTAATTTCTGTGATTAGAAACTTATTTTTGCTTTACTGCAGAGCATTGCCTACTACTGGGACTGATTCTGACAAAGATTAACTGAAATGTGTAGGAGTTTTGCTTGGAGAAGGGCTGATGATTAAACTTTAAAATATGTAATGCATTAGGAAGCTCCCAAACTGAGATCTCAACTGGTGGGAGTTTTTATAGGTTCCATTACTACAGCTCTTTTAAACACACAACACTGAGTTAACTGTTGGTGAACCTGAGCCGTCATTCTGGCCATGTTGTACCTTAGCCTGCTCCCTGCAGCTGGTTTCTTTTGCAGGTCAGCACATCTTAGCTTGGCTGCCTGGCTTGACTCAGACCCAGCATTGCTGCTGTTGCCAGTAAGTGAAACTTTCCTTTCTCCCACACTCTTAATGTGCAGCTGTGTGCCAAGGCTCCTTTGCAGTCCTGTCTCAACACAAAACCTGCACAATTCCAATTTACATTCCAGTCTCAATGCTCATCAGTAGCAGATGACAGCCATACAACAGAATTGAGACGTGACTCATATGTGTCATTATTCTCCATGATATTATGGATTGCACTGTGCTTATGTCCAGCTGAACAGGTGGCACTGGGATTAACTAGAAGTGTGCAATTTTAAAAATTATTAAAAACTTTAACCTGATGATATCTGTATACAACACTGCAGAAATCAACACAGGACCTCAGAAGAGTTGGTGAAGGGGTGAATTTTGAAGAAAAGGCAATCTCTGACATAAGGAAGAATGGGTTGTTTTTTTGTTTTTTGGGGTTTTTTTGTTTGTTTTTTTTTTGTTTGTTTTTTTAATAAGCCCTACTAATTAGAGTCCCATAACTGTCTGTAAGGATTACTGGTGAAAACATTCCTTTGGAGCCAGTTTTCTTACCATCTATGATCTCATAAGTTTCATGCAGTCAATAAATTTACTGTTTAATGTTTGTTCTGTAGAGCATTGGGACCATGACCAGGTCTTCACTGAGCAGTGGGCCTTGTGAATAAGACATGAAAAGAGGATTGTGGATCCTGAGCTGTAAAATCCAGTCAAATCAGGAATTTATTTACAGTGGAGTAATGAAACCTCCTTTTCAAGTGTCTCAAGACTGCTGTTTCCAGTGGATTCCCTCATGTGCCATAAGGGTGAGATAAGATCCATCTTCATTCTTCCCTTTTGTAAGGACACTACTGTCAACCCAGACACTTATTTTCTGAAAAAGTTCTGAACTAGAAACATGTCTATCTGAACAATGGGCTCTTGGGCTGTAGCTGGCAATGCAGATTGAGCACAAACATCTGCAGGTTATGCACTCAGCAACCTTGCACCTTTGGAAGACTGGCTATAAGGACAGAGTTACTAAAGATCAGTAAAAGACCTAATTTGAAAACAAATTATGATGTCTTCTGAATGAAGGTTTTTCCCTTTGAAAAGGCAGAAAATACAACACACATGCATTGCCTGGTGATTCAGGTGTGAAGCAATGCTAAAGGAGTAGGTGACACTTCTTGTGGAAGTCTAACATATTTTCTGTGTGAGGATATTAGTGAGAGGGTTGCTGGTACAACTCCACTGCTGCTGGGAAGTGCCAAAGTGTAAATGCAGCATCCTGGTGTGACCACAGGTGCCTCAATATAAAGAATCACAAAATCACAGAGCAGGTCAGGTTGGAAGGGACCACAGGGGTCATCTGGTCCAACCTCCCTGCTCAAGCAGAGTCATCCTACAGCACACGGCACAGGATTGTGTCCAGACACCTCTTGAATACCACCAGGAGGGAGACTTCACAACCTCTCTGGGCAACCTGTTCCAGTGTGGGTCACCCACATAGTGTAGAAGTTCTTCCTCATGTTCAGGTGAAAATTCCCAAGCACCAGCTCTGCAAATGAAACTGGTGAAGGATGCGGAGCACAAGTCCTATGAGGAGCAGCTGAGTGAGCTGGGGTTGTTTAGTCTGGAGAAATGGAGACTTGTCACACTTTACAACTACCTTGAATGAGGTTGTAGACAGGTGGGGGTTGATCTCTTCTCCCAGCTAACAAGTGATAGGATAAGAGGAAATAGCTTCAAGTTGCACCAGGTTTAAACTGGATAATTGGGAAAGATTTCTTCAGTGGAAGGGTGGTCAAGGATTTGAACAGGCTGTCCATGGAAGTGATAGAATCATTGTCCCTTTAAGTTCAAAGAATGTGTAGATCTGGTACTTATGGACAAGGTTAAATGCTGGACTTGCTACTGATAGTTAACAGTTGGATTCAATGTTTCAAGAGATCTTTTCCAACTTGTATGATTCTATGATCTTTGCTCTTAGGGGTACACTGTTCTCGAGCTTGGAGAAAGTAGTGCTTGAGTATTGACTAGCTCTCTTGGAACCATCTT
The DNA here is from genome assembly GCA_013401135.1 of Cettia cetti. Lineage (NCBI taxonomy): Eukaryota > Metazoa > Chordata > Aves > Passeriformes > Sylviidae > Cettia > Cettia cetti. The sequence goes on along the minus strand of VZUI01067368.1, from coordinate 48,374 downwards.
CCTGGCAGGGCCAGTTCCCACGGGATCCTTCCAAGAAGATCGCTGAAAGTTAGCGATCCTGAAGTGCACGGTTGTATTCTTACTTGCTGCCCTCCCTCCTCCATGCAAGATACTGAATCTCATGGCTGCTGTAGCCAAGGCTCCCAACCCTCACATCTGCAACAAAGCCTTCCCTGTTTGTTAGTGCATGGTCAAACAGCTCACCATTACTCGTTTTTTCCTCCACCACCTGTGTCAGGAAGTTGTGGCCAACACTTTCCAGAAACCTCCTGGACTGTTTGTGCTTTGCCATGTTGTTCCTCCAGCAGATGTCAGGGAGGTTGGAGTCCCCCACAAGAACCAATGCCTGTGACACTGTGGCTGCTTCCAGCTGTCTGTAAAAGGCCTTATCTACTTTCTCCCCATGATCAGATAGCCTGCAGCAAACACCACAGAGTGTCAGCCTTACCAGCCCGCTCTTTAAACCCAGCCTATAAACTCTTGACTTTTTCACCATCCACCCAAGACAGAGCTCGATTCAATCCAAGCTCTGCCTCGTCCCACAGAGGGCAACTCCAGCGCTGCCCCTCCCTGGCCTGTGTTTCCTGAAGGCTGTGTGGCCCTTCACACAAGATAGAGCAGCTCTGAATGATGACAGATAGCCCTGTGCTTTAAATGCCAAAGGAGGCATAGCTACACTAGAATTCATACTTTGCCCCAGTGTTGTTAGCAACAGAAAGGTTTTGCTGGAAAAATTAAAATTAACACGGGCACAGTCTGTTAAGAATTGTATTCCTTCTGTTTTTGAGAATGATGTAAGTTCTCTTTAAAGGACAGACCTACAACATCAAATATTCAGAGAGGTTCTCAGCATAAAAATAAACACATATCAGTGCACAAGGCATACAAGAGAATTAGTTAGCTGACATTTATAGTATGTATGCAATTATGTGAAGTTGAATTAGCAAATTCAGGTGCATGTGTGTAATGAAACTGTGTTTAAAAGTCTTGGCCTCCTGTCTGTCCTCTACTTCAGGGAATGCAGTGATAAATCTGGAACAGCCAGGCTGTTACTAAACAGTGGGAAAATTGCTTTTGAAACTCGTGCTTGCAAAAAATGTTTTTTCTTGATGTGCAAATCAATGTGCTTTTGGGGGTGCAAGGATGCAAAAAAATGTTTTTCTACAAATGAAAATTTTTAAAAGGTGCTTCTGTAGCAGACAAATTAGTTTGCTATCTAAAATGTTTTGTTTCACGCCTGATTCCTTTTCCAAATATATAAATACCAGCTAGTGTTTTAAAGCTTCTGTAACTGTGAATGGCTCTGCTGTCCCTCACTGCAAGCTACATTTTTATTACTTCTTCCCAAGAAATTTATTTTGCTGACATAGGCCCTAATCCAGTAAAGTGTTAAAACATATGCTTAATTTTAAGTGAGTTGCATAAAGCCAACAAAACTTTCCTATGCTTAAATCTAAGTACAAATTTGTGTTTGGCTTACCTGGGGTTATAGTTTCTGGGTTATGATCTAGAGGGCTTTGTGTGTTTTGTAGAATGGATGCCCTCCTGAAGGAAGAACAGAGTTTTGTGGAGTTTTAAGGTATTTTGTTATTTATCAGAAGATCTTGAGATGAAAAAAGTGCCAACAAGTGAACACTAAAATTTTTTGACATGAATGCATTCCTTTAAATATGTATGTCATGCATCTCCTAACAAACTTCCCACAATTTCCTCTTCTTCCTCTATGTGACAATGTAGTAGCTGAAAACATCTGCAGTGGTAACTGATTGTTTTCACAAATGATTCTGTATTGGTTTCCTAGTTATATCAAGAATTTTACCTTGGAAAAGAGATGACCTTTCCTCATGCTAGTGAGCTGATGATTTGGAAGTTTAGTATTTCTTACTATTTTCCTCTGTGATACTGAAACATTTTTAACTGTGGGTGCACAGAAGTGATCTTTTCCCACAGAAAGGGTGAAGCCACAGGAGACTATGACTGAAACACAGCTCAGTTTGGAACTCGAAAGTCACACAAGTAGAACAGGAACTTGAGGATCTTGATGCAGTAACTAGAGGACAACTGGTTACATAGAGAAATTAATTCCCACAATTTTCACTTCTGTTGGCAATCTCAGACAGACCTAGGACACAGTGGACCTGGAATAAACTGCCTTCTCCTTACAAAGGCTTGCATGAGACCAGAAGGAAACAAACTGGTACAGTGCATCTAGAAGCTCACATGATTGATTCGTTACACCAGGGAATTTTTCACTCAAAAAGAGGATCCAGTACCCTCTTCTTCAAAATTGACTTTATCTAATACCTAGCAGCAGCAGAAAGCTCTAAGTTGCCTTTTTTTTTTCTTTTTTTTTCTTTTTTTTTAATGTGGGGTGGCTTAAAGGCTTTGTGTGTTTCATTTGTACCATGCAAGCTGTCAAGTACTGGAGCTGAAGAGAAGAAAGAATGCAGAGAATTTGTACTAAGCTTTAATTTTCCTTAATAGCAGGCACAGGATTTGTTCAGAGAGTTTTATTATTGGGTGATAAGGTAATTACAGCAGTGGGGCAGAAGGCCAGAAGAAGACTGAGAAATCTAATACCATTAAACAGTTGGGTTTAGAGAGTGCTTTGAATTATTTTTTAAAATATACTAGCCACCTACAAACAGCCTCCTGCACATTTAGGGAAATTTAAACACAATATAATTATTCCACCTTGCGTGCTAACATATATAATAAGATTATCTTGCAGTTTGCACTCTCACTTCTCACATTTACAAAATGTGTAAAGGGAAGGGATTTGGCTGAAGTCACTGAGACAGAAGAGGTTAAAATCAGTAGCTAGAGAAAGAAAGAGCTGTAAGACATTCTGCAAGGGGTTTTGCTATGAAAACATTCATGCCTGATTTGTGTCTGGAACAGGCAAGTCATTTGTTTGGACTTCAAGGTAGGTTTCCTGTCTCAACTCAGCAAGTTATACCTGTCCAGAAACACTTAAACCGATTCTTTGTCTCAGGTTTCAACACAGCATAAAGCTTAAGCAAGTGATTGAAAGGTATTTGAATGAAGATGGACTTTAGCAAGAGACTAAGGGTGTCTTGCTGATCAAGACCCTATAGACATGTAGGAACTATATACCAGTATTACATAAATCTTAAAAAAAGTGGAAATAATTTTTTTTCATTACTTTCTACTCCATTTCCCACAAAGCATAGGAAACTGAATTTGGGAAGAAACATAATCTGCGTTTCTCCTGAAGTATTTTGAAGTCTCAGGTGGTTCTTGGCTTTTTATATTTTGTCATTGAATTATCATAAAAAAGGTTTATGGCAGCATTAAGTAATACTAAATTTGTCTTCCTGGTGGATACTGACTCAACTGTATGTCATATGAGCTTTTATTCACATATTTTTAACTCTCTTATTCAGAGATTTGAAAGGATGCACTTTTCCCTACTTTCTCAAAAGATTGATTTAATATGACCTTCTTTCCCAGTTTTAAAACAATTATTGAAAAAAACCCCTTTAGAATTGCTTTGGGCAGACGATATTTTCCTCCAAGTGTAAACATTCTCCTAAGATGCTCATGATCAATATAAGCAAGTATGGTTTTTTTAATGCATTAAAAATAAGTCTTTCCAAGTCTCAAAACAGCTATTTCTGTAGGTCATTTTAATGCACAGATGCTCCACTGTAACATAGGTCCCTGTGCTTTTACAACTGAAAAGCCTGGGTAGGCTGGCTGTCCTCAAAATCTCAATGGATTTTCCTTCAGCAAAGGCCTTATCCAAATCTTGTGAAGCTGCAAGAACTCATGAACCTCTACGGCACCTCTTAATCACATCCTTATCGCAAATGTCATGTTTGCGCTCCACTCCCAAACAGATGAGCTGTTAGGAAGTGAACAAGCTGGTGCTATCTTGAAGAAAGGACGGCAGCAACCTGGAAAAGAAGGGAGTCTCAACAGCAATAACAGGAGCTGTTTGTGTTCTGCAGATTGCAAAGAAAAACATCAAGGCACAACAGCTTTTTGTAACTGCACACAGCTGATAATTTCCACATGGAATGGAAGAAGTACAGTGCCTGAAATTTCTTGTGAAATAAGGTGAATTTCTGTATTTCCTTGTCATGTTATTAATTCACATTCTAATTGTTTTTGTGGGAGAAGCTGTGGTTGCAACCTGAGGCTAGAACTTGCAAGGACTGTCCTTGGCCAACGAATGTTACTTCTGTTTTTGTCACCCTTTCTATAGGAGGACTAACAGAACCTCCTATCTAGAAAAACAAAAAATAAAATGCCAACTGAATGTTCAATGGAAAGGTGTCTTTAAAGCTGCCAATGCTACCTTCTTCTGCTGTGGAAGACGGCTTTTAAACTCAATCTCATAAATAATTATGCCAGTTGTTGTGGATTTTAGCTGGACTCCTCTTACCTTTTCTAAAGAGCATTCTCAGGAAATTTCAGCATCAGAATTGTCAGTAGCAAGCTGATGAAATTGACTGTACTTTGTAGAAATAGCTTTTCTGTACAATATGTTTAGAATAATTCTCCAAAATTTCATTTTCTAGCAGGGAAAAATATGAATGGTCTGATGAAAGTTTAAAAAGCATGAACTCATACTTTCTATGGCAAAAAGGGGGGTAATCTCTAAAATCTTCAGGGAAAGAAGCAAGGACTGTGCCTCACTGGTGACTGAGGTTTGATTTGCACCATGGTAAGAGTTACACACAGAATGTTCTATTAGATAGATCTGCCTAGTTCTTGTTTCAGATACACAGGAAAACAGTTCATTTCTGAATCTCACTACAAAACCCTAATTTCCTAAATAGTTTTTCTTTTATTTTGAAAAGGTGCTAAAAACTGATTCAAAATTAGCTGCTATAGGAGGAGAGAAGAGCTACTTTAGCAACGGGCTCAGACATAGATGTGGTGTGGGGAGCCTGGAAAATGGGGGGGAGGGACAGTGCAGCTCACTCACATGATGCCAGTGCTTAAGCATTGCAGTAAATTCTGCTGATAGAACAGTGACAAGTGCTCTCACTTTCCTGTGGTAAATCCCTGTTTTAGCAACTATAGGCAAAAGGGTCAAATATTTAACTTGGTATTAAAATTGGCAAAATAAACTGAGTTTCTTGTGCCCAAAGCATATTCATGTAAGCATATTATCCTATCTGTCTGAAAGGTCAGGAATGGTTTAACAAAATTTGAAACAGTTGTGCTGGAAGAGCTGAAGAGCAGGGTGCTTGAGCAATGACCAGGAAGGCCATGAATTGTCTACCACACAGTTCACAAAAGAGGAAGATTTGATTAATGTACCTGGACACTTCAAGTGGGGCAACCCTCAGTACAGCTGTGACCTGATGTTCCCACTGCATCTTCTTTCTAGGTGCCCCATCACCCATGTTTGTAAAGGACTGTAATAATTTCTGTCTGTGTTTGGGGAAATACTATTTTGTTTACAATAAACAAACAAATTTCAGTGACTCTCAACCCTGTATAAGCTTGACACAAGATAGGCTGAGTAATAAGGTTTGGACACGTGTGTTTCCTGCTCCATGCTGCTGATGCACAGAAGAACTGCAGACTTCTCTGTTACAGCTTATGCAAACAACTGGTTCTTACTGGAATGCATATACACACATACACACACAGCCCCCAATATTTCCACATTTTGTGAGGGGAAAAAAGCTGTCTTCCTCTTCCCCTTTTGTCTATTTTTCCCCGCTCACAGGATAACAACTCACTGTTAGACTCCTTGGTATTCTCTTTCTCCCTGTCTACTCCAAGCAGTCAGTCCTTGCAGTTGCTTCTCTTGAAATTCTGACAGCTTTAAGTAAATGTAGTTAAGAGGGATTTTTTCACTTGTTAATGCTTTCATTTGGAAAATACATTTCCAATCATTTCTACAAACATCCATTGTTTCAATGGCAAGGTTGACTTAATTTCTTGAACACTTAGCCTAAATTGTCATGAGTAATTTAGTCCTGATAACAGCATACTGGATTTTGTATTAGTTCATGTCATTCACTGTTGCAGTTGTCAATTGCTCAGCCTAACAGCTGAGGTCTTGCAAAGAAAGCGCAGCACTTCCTTGTCACACCACTGAAATGGATAGTTTTAATGTTTGAGATGATTATGGCCTGGCCACTTTGTAGTACCTTTCACACACTGGCACATGCTGGAAATCACTGGTGCCTCGGGGAGTTAAGGTGGTGGAGAAAATCTTTCTCTCTATTGATTCCAGCCCAGTGCCATTGTTTGGGAATAGCTGAAAGCTTCAGCACATCCCATTTTTTGCCAGGTCTCATTCTAGGCTGTAGGGGTTTAGGCAGTTTCCCTCTGCTATAGATGATAAAGATTACTTTAAAATTATTTCTGTCTGTCTGTATTTTTCAGAGTAAGATAACACAAATGGATGGATGGATGCACTATTGATAGACAACATGGGCAGCACCTGCTCACTGCAGGAAGGAGGAGGATTCAAGAGATGCAGAAAGAAAACAAATATAAGAAGAATAAGGTGTAGATAGTGTAAGGTACCACAACCCCAAAACTCAACCGATGTACTAGATGATTTTACAATATAATGAGAAAGTTGTCTTTTCATTGAAGCTGAAACTTTCCAAATTACAGAAATACGAAGACCTACTTGGATACCCGACTCAAATTAAGGACTCCTGCCGTGTAACTGGGCCAGGGTGTTGGAGGAGCTGAGAGGGGAAGAGGGATAGCCCTGGGTACCGGGCCGTGCTCGCCTGGAGGCATTTTTGGGAGATGATTAGTCAGAGCTCTACCTCAGAAGGATGATGGAAATCACGTACGCTGCCTGGAGTAAGCGCTCCTACTTCTGATAGAAAGCGTCTGGCAATTCCCTCGAAACAACCGTTTTGGATATTAACTGGGGGCGGATGTTTCCCTAATTAATATTAATTTTCTTAGGGAATTTTTTTTTCCTCCTTGCAGATGCTGCCCTTCCTTCCCCAGCCCTTCCAGGCGGGCAGCCCACCTACCCGCCACCGCCGCTTCCCCCTCTCCCTCCTCTGGCGCCGGGCCAGGCGGAGCAGTGGCGGCAGGGCAGAAAGGGGCTGCTGCGAGTTCCCGCGCGTCCCCGCGTCCCGCCGCTGGCCCGGGAGCGCTGAGGCCGTGTCCCCGCTCCCGCCCCGCCCTCAGGGCGGAGCCGGCGGAGGCACGGCCCGCGCGCTCCCCCCGCCCCGCCCCGGCGCCCATTGGCGCGCGGCGCATCCCCGTTAGCGCTCGCGGCGCGCTCTCGCGATGCTGGGGCCGCCGCCGCCATATTGTCGCTCTATTTTGATTCGGAGCGCAGCGAGCGCGGGGGGAGGGGGCCGGGAGCGGCGCGCGGCCCCAGCGGCGGCTCCGGCTGAGGGGGAGCGGCGCCGCCACAGGCACCGCACTCACACCCTCGCACACCCCCATCCGTCCCGCCCGCCGCCGCGGCAGCACGGACCCCCCTGCCCTCCTTCCTCCTCCTCCTTCCTCCTCCTCCTCCTCCGCCTCCTCCCCCCACGGAGCGGAACGGCGGCGGCGGGAGGCTGCGGAGCGGGTCGGGTCGGCGGGGTCCCCCCTGCCGGGCGGAGGCGGCGGCGGCGCTGGTGGCGGTAGTGGCGGCGGTAGTGGCGGCGGCTGCCGCCGTGGTGGTGGGGGAGGCGGCGGCGGAGGAGGAGGAGGAGGAGGAGAAGCGGCAGCAGGGTAAGGCTGACCCCGCCGAGGCGGGCCTGGTGGCGGCTCCCCGGGCCGGTTTCCCGGTCCCATCCCCGGGGGGCTGCAGGGAGAGGCGCGGGGCGCCGGCAGGGGCGGGGGACCCGGGGCTCCCGCGGCCGCTCAGCGCGCCCCGGGCTGTGCCAGGGTGAGGAAGACGGGGAAGGCCTGAGCGCGGGGAGGGAGCAGCCCCGGCACCCCGCTCGTGCCGGCGTGCTGGGGCGGGGTGGGAGAGAAAGGACGGGAAGGGACGGGAAGCCTCCGCGCAGCGGGGCGTTCCGCGAGAGATGGAAACTTATTTTGCTTCGTGAGTCGCTGGAGCTCCCCGGCGTGGGGAGGGATCGGGGGCTGCGGCTGCCCGGGGAGGGGCGCGGGCTGCCAGCGGGCTCGCCTGGCTGCGGGAGGGAGGGAGGGGGAGAGAGAGGGGGAGAGAGAGGGAGGGAGGGGCTGGCCCGGCGCCTGGCAGGTGACAGGTGTGAGTGCGCTGGGCGAGACTCCGCCATTTGAGGATGAGTACCCGAGTGTCCGAGGTGTGAGTTTTTGGTGCCCCGTGTCTTTGCGGGGGCTGGCTGGGCTCGATTCCATATATAGTATATTTGGGACTTTGGTTTCCATTATTCGAGTCAATTTAATTGTCGAGTAGAAATTCTTGAGATGGTTCTGATAAGACGGGTTTTGCAGAGAGGAGATGCATACTGTTTCTAATTTTCCATTTTTCTGTTTTGTCCCTCTGAGAGACGTGGGAACGCTCTGCAGAGGTGTGTAGTACTCTGTCTCATTCATTGGAAAGCTCGTGTGAAAAGTCTGAATGCTCAGTCCTGTTAGATGTAGACAACGCCTTCAGGGCAGAAACCTGGTGTTCTTTGTGCTGTGCCTGGCTTGGCAAGGTTTGCTTCCAAGACCTGTGGGTGTTTCTATATTAATGATGGTAAGCACATAGATAAAAAAGGAATTCTAAAGGGATGCTTCTTAGCAAGGAGTGGGTTTCAGGTGTGGTTTTCTAGTCATAAGTTTAGGATGTCTGATGCAGACTTGATAAAGTAGTTTCTGAAGTTCACCTGTAGAACACTGATATTGGTGCTGTAATTTTCAATACTCTAACATATGCCTTCTAAACATCAGCGTAAATCAGAGTCTTTCTCTTAGACTGTTCAAATTAGTTCATGTCATAATTTTACCCACCAAAATGGTACCGTTCATGCACTGCTTTATAAGGAGGGCTAATGATGCTGTAGCAATAGCATTATATTCACAATTGGCCACAATTTGCTGAAATCAGGAATAATTTTCAGTTTAAGTGTTGATTTGCCAGATAAGTAGGCATTTCTGTTTCACATACATATTTCAATTATTTGTTCTTTACCTATACTGTTGTAATTGGGTTTTGTCAAACCCCAGAATTTTGATACCTGCTGTTGGCAAGAGGGAAGTTCCACTGACACATTAGGAGAGACATGTCATCAGCTTCAGTGAGTTCTGCTCTCCATTTTAAATGAAAATTTCAGTCAATTGTGACTGTGATCCACATGGTAAACTTGGGGATTCTTAACTGTAGATAGTACCTTGGTTCGTGCTGCAGCAGGGTAAACCCTCAGCTGAATCTCAGTTTCTTCTGAAAACTGAGAAGACCTGGTTGGTTTTTCTCATGTTGCTTCACAGGGAGAGCTTGCAAAGGGGAAGAGGTAAGGAAGGTGGTTGGGGAAGGCACTCAGTCTGGGTCATCCCAGTTTTGTGTTTCAGAGATACTTGATAAAGCCTCATCCCTAACATTAAGTGTGCAGGCAGTGCCATCTTGCTATGCTGCCCTTGCTTGTGCCAGCTTTTCAAGACTTGGTGAAATTCAAACCATTACCTTTCTCAATATAAGAGAAGTCAAATAGTTCTACTCTCTCTTTATATCTCCTAATACAATAAGAAAATTCTTGAAAATGGGCACTCCTCCTATGACAGTGTCCTGGTAGAAGCTTTTGTTCTCCAGCAGTGACAGAACAGAAGAAGATAGTGGTTTTCCTCACCATGGCGTTGCTTTGAAGGCCAAGGTCTTGTGTTGTTTTGTAGTGGTTTTTAGTGTTATAGGTAACTGGTATGTTTTTTTGAGTCTTTGTAGAATTAAACCTGTCATCTGTTGAAGAGATTATTCTCGGCAAAAGAAAAAAAAAAGTTTTCTAGGCAGTTTAAAGAGCTATTGGCAAACTAATTCTTTGTGAGAGTGTACTTTGAAACATAAAACTATGTTACTGTTCATCTTGTTGCAAGTGCTGCCTCCTTATCATGATCTCCATGGTTGGAAACACTGGAAGAAATAAGTTGGTCAGGCGTGACCTCAAGTTTATGAAATGACTGTAAATTTAGGACTGCGGGATCAGGCTGATCTTTTCTGAACTGCTGCAAGCGGAATGCTGAACGATGTTACTGTTTGTGCTTTTACAGAAAACAGAACAAAAATTCCAGTGATTCAGAACTGGATTTTTTAAAGCTGTATTCAAAACTCAAATATTTAAATGTTTGACATTAATGGTAACTTTTTTACCACAAATGCATACAGTGATTCAAGTTGGGTTTTTCTCACTTCATTGGTGTAGAAGGTTATCTCAATTGGGCAAGTGTGTGCTTTCTGTTTCAAGGAGGAGAAATGCTGCTGGATGCTTGAAGGCATCTTGAACCCCGCTGGTCTGGTTTGGGTTCCACATATTTAAATGCAACTGTGAAAGCAAGAAAGCTGTCAGATGGACAATTGGATAATATCTTTGTCATAAACACTTCAATGTCCTCAAAGGTTTTTCAGTATTATAGTTGTTTCAGTTTCACCCTCTCTTGGGAATGCTTACCAAAAAATCGCTGACATAATACTGGTGCTTTCCCTGACAAAAGTTTTTGTAAACCTTTGTCCTAATTATAATAAGAGATTTATTGAACTGATCAGCAAGTACAACTCTCAATCAAGAAATTACTGCAAATGCTATACAGACATTTACAGTTTTCTGGTTTCTGTTACACTGCCTTTGGGTGGTGTTCCTTAATTGGTGGTAATCAGATTCTAGAGATACCAAGTGAAATAGGTTGACATAAGTTAGAAGATCTGTTGGTTTTGTGTGTAGCATCCCAATATTCTTGGAACATGACTGTTGCTGAATGAGTGGTACCACTTGGGATATTCTTGTTGCTATAGGTGCAGTTAAGGTGTAGTTAAACAGTTAATATTTTTAGTATGTATTAGATTTTTTTTCTGGTTGCAAGAAGTCAAGCATCATTTGGTAATGTGCTAAATAAATTGTAAGTTAATACCTAGTCAGAGAATTTTACCAGAAGAATACTTCTTTTTTTGTTTGAAATATGGAATCAATTTTTGTAGCAATATGCAAAATGTGTAGCTCTTTTCTATTCATCTAAGCACAGATGAAGATCAGATTTCGCTGTCTTTAATGATGGGTGGTTTAAAACTCATTTGGATCCTGGTTGTATTATGAACAGAATTTAATTTTTCTATTATTTAAAAATCTATGTTTCAATATAGATTTAAACCTTGTGTTCCCTTTAGTGTTTAAAAAACATTAACTTAGAAATGCTCCATGGCAGAAGAAAACTGTTGGTTGTATATATGAGTTTTTTAAAAATGATCACCCGAGCAACTAGGACTGTACACCTATTAGTCATGATATTGTTAGGTTTGCTAGAATTTGCTAAAAATGGGACAAATCCATTTATATGCACGCTGCTTTGATGATTAACTTAAGGTAGCTTACCACTTAAATGCAAAGTATCTTATGCTTGTTCCAAAATTAATCAAATCTGGGGCTATGTGGTGCTGACTGGCTGGTTTTCTGGGGCTGCCAATGGAGAAGGCAGAATTCCACCTGCTTTTGCTCTCATTGAAAGTGTGAATTCAAGTTACTTTTTTCTACAAAGCTGCCAGTTTTCACAAAATTTGTAGAACCTTTCTTATCTGTGAGATTTTGCATGTCCTTTAAAATGCACTTGAAAATGATCAGAGGATGGAAATAGTTCCTAAAAGGACAAACAAAACACATAAGTGCAATTTCTTTAAGAAGCCTTAGTTAACTGGACATGCTAGAAAATAAATTTTTGCAGTTTGGGAGTTGAGTCAGCTGTTTTCTTGTGGATAAAATGTTGAGATGCACCTATTTTCTGTGGGGTTTTTTTTAAGAAATAGTTGCTGGTTTTGTATATTTGTGTAGTGTATAAACTGTCTTTAATTTGCTTTTCTAAAGTTACAAATCTTGAGCAATCATATTTCATTTAATCTTGTGTCTCAGTAAATTTCAGCAGATCAATGTGTGAAAGATTTTATATTGCAATAATGGTGAGCAAAAGTTAAACTTGTTAAAGATGATGGCTTCATTAAGATCAGCTCTTAAGGGGAAAGTTTTGCATGAATTTAGCAGTAACCTGTACTTAGCTGCCAGTTGTCTGTGGGGTAAGAAGGAGGTATGAAGTGCTGTTGTCTTTTCTTCAGTCAGTAGTTAGAGGACTTGAGAGGTTAAGCATATTGTGGCCAGTGTTTGGAAGAGAGTGGTAAGATAATAGGCATCTGGGATAGAGGTGGAATGCGGCTCATTGGAACACAAGGGGCATGGCTGAGGCAGAGAGAAAGTCTGTGGGAAACGGGACTATATTACTTTTGCTGTTTCTGGGACAGCACCCTGAACAAAAATTCATGTTAAAATAGCTTCTTAAGAAGATGAAGACTGAAAAAAAAAAAATAAATTGGTGATATTGTTGCTTCCACTCACTACAGAGCCTCTTGAGCTGTGCCTGCTCTTGTGTTTGTGTGGGTCTGATTCAAGAGGAGTTCCCAGACTCACACTGTGTGAAGCAGCAGGGGGCAAGAATGTGCATGAGTAAGGGAGGAGTTACATAAGTGCATAAGACATACATGCTTTCTCAAAATACACTATCAGAAACATTATTTTATTGTTACATCATGTACAGTTAGATAATGTGACTTACATGTTGGTTGCGTGTAATTCAGTCATGTCTCTGTGGGCTGTTGCCTGCAATGCTGCTATGTGTCATGTTCTCCCAGGTCTAACTGGTTTACTTTGAAGGTGAGCCATGGCAGTATCAAGTTGTTTTAGTAAGCCTGAAATGATTTGCTTTTTACTATAGATTTATTACAGACTAAAGAGTTTATGGAGTTTTTTGAGTCTTGAAATAAGTATTTGCCTGTTACACTTCTGTTTTGTCCATAATGCTAGTAGAAATGGATAAGAAATCACTGGCAGATGGGAAATACGCTTTTAACAGCAACCTTTTAATTTTATTTGCTGCAGCCTGTCTTTATTGTTCAAGAATATGCTTTCCTGTTATCAGGTGTTTTCATAAATGACTTGTAGAAAGATCAAGCATAAATATGGTTAGGGAGTAATTCTTAGAGACTGCCAAAGCTAAGGCTTTAGAATGCATTTTTCAAAGGAAATTGCACTGTGTGTAAAAATGTCTTGCCGATTCTTCCATTTATCGATTTATTCTCAGAATGTCTTTTTTAACATGGCAAATGAGACAGATTTAGTAAAGTAACTAAAAAACTACAGTAAGTTTCAAAGTTTAACTATGCCACAGACATTAGTTACTGATCTGATGCCGCAGAAGCTGTGAGTGACATGTACATGCAGATAAATCATCTCTTTTCTTGAAGCTGTTTGGGTTCTGGAAATTGATTTCTGTTTTGTAAGGAAGGCTAGAAATGCAGCGAAGTCTTTCCATGTGTAAGTCCTAAGCCTGATTTCCCCAGGTAGAAAAATAATGAACTGTTTCACCTATATATGGGGGGAAAGCACACAATGAAAGAAATACTGAAGTTTTACAGTGTGATCTGTAATTGTATTGTCAATTCATGTTGTGTTTAAACTCTTAAGAACTTAAGTCTCCCTTCCCAGTGTCCGTGCTGTGCTACACATCTCTTTTTCCAGTACTCTCCTGCCTTTGTACAGTATTTATAGTTTTTTCTGTTTGCTTTTTCTTTGCTCCTTGAAAAATCTGTGCCATGCAGAATTTTTCTCCTCCAACGACTTTTCTGACATCCTATCATAGTTGTAGATGAGCTAGAAAAGAGGAAATCTGGTCATTCATATCCTCTCCATTCACCTTCCCTAGACATGCTGATGTATGCTTTATAGCTGAAGCATTAATGCCTTCTTGTTTATACCTCACTTTGTCATTCTTTTTTGTTCTAATCTTTCTTGGATATCTTTCTTAAGAGACCCATTCAGCACTTGTCATTTCATTCCCATTTTGTTTCTTCTTCGGAGTATCATTGCTAAGTTTACCCCTGCTTCATTTAGGCTTTCCTGAGAGAATGATAGAAAAAAAAAAAAAAAGGTCTTGAGTTCTGTACTTGGATTTCTTTCTATTCATTCAGCTAGTTCAAACTGCAACTTTCCATTTGTTGAACAAGCATTTGTTTTTCAAGGGAATGGTAGGTTATCTTCCTTAAAGAGCCCTCTTAAGTCTAACAGCCTTAAGCCTGGGAACAGACAATCTCCAAGGGCTCAGCAAAAGTGTGCTTAAAAAGGTATTCTAGGTTGTTAAGTACAAAGCAGTAAAAATCTGATATCTTGTTCTCTCTTTTTTTAAGTACTACTCTTGTCTTTGGTAAATGGGGATAAAATTATTTTGTATGCACAAAGTTGTGTATTTGAAACTGTAATGCCTGCCAATACGAGATTATAATATTGTATTGACTAGAATTTAACCTGTATTAGGCCCTTTTGTGCAAGGCAGTGTACAAATATTTATTAAATAAGTCAGTCCTAGAAGAGTTTGCAATCCCATGAATAATCAATTTGTTTACCTGGGTACATATATTGGATTAGACAAAGACATTTAGCGAAGTATTTTTATCTTTCATTTATTAGGCCTGTTAGTTCTCCAGTCATTTTAAAATTGTTCCACTCCAGTCTTTAAGATTTAATTAAAACTGTCTTTGAATAGCTGTAATTAATTTAGTGATGCTTTGACATGACTTTTAATATTTGTCTGGCAAATTCATAGAAGAGTTATGAAATTATTTGAGTTAGACCCTCACTAGCTTGTGTTCATTGGTAGCTGCTTAAGGTAGAGGTCAGTGCATCAAAGCTGAGAGTTGAAGTTATCATGGTGGATCATCTCTGTGACAACTTGGGGCTTCACTCAGAGTGAGAACTTTTTATTTCTTTGGAAAATGAGTTGAATACAAGGAAAATTTAACCACAAGCAATTTCTTAAATGTATTTAATTTTGTTCTGTATCTGAGTTAAAACTTTGTATGAACATATGTCTAGAAAGGTTGCTAAAGGATCAGTTTTTGTTCCTCTACGAAAAGCCCATTTCTTTTCCATGCATAAAGTACAACACTTTTCTTTGTTCCTCCTCCACAATATCTGGTGAAAGAGAATAAAATAAATTGTAAGCAGCAGGTGAAAATGGTTGTTTGGATTGTGGAAATTCCTGTTCTTTCCAGTCTCTCGGAAAGAAACTCTTTAGCAGGTGATGTGTTAAGCAGCAAGGTTCAGAGAAAATACCCATTGTTCCTTCTTTTCCCCTGCATGGGGCTGAAAGCCCCTGTGGTTTTCAGATCAAAAGGAAAATACAGTTTCTGCCAGTAGTGCTTTCATACATGTACTGTGGGGGGAAAAATCACTTTGACAATGTGCTATCTTCACTGTTCTGATGCTATTGGTCTGTCAAAGCTGGGAAAGGTACCAGCACGGCCGCATGATTTTGGGTGGATGAAGGAGTGTCGTCCTTCCATAACGCAGCAGGCTGAGTACGGAGATTGCTGGTGTGGTGCAGTTACGTGTGCAGAATGGTGATATTTTTCTGGAAGAGCTGCAATGTCGAGTGAGTAGTTCTGGTTTATTGATACAAAAATACGCCTTTGCTTCCATGTTTTCGCTATTTTGTCAGTATTCTGTGTACATTAATTACTCTTGAAGTATTGTAACAAAATGGCTTTGAGATAGGAGGTTTAGAGGAAAAAAATGGAGGAACACAGGTGGTCATGAGCATCAGGGGCCATTGATATTTTGCTGTGACTGAACAGGGAAGATTGCTTTCACTGACACAAGCAGCTGGTTCCTTGTTCTGGTCTCATCTGTCTGTGAACCAGGGCCGTTTCTGTATGGGTGGTTAGAAAATTAACCAGATTGCTATTTAACTTAGGTGATCTCGTGGGCTCAGACTGACCCCTGGGTGCTGAGGAGCTGCTGGATCAGTCTGGTAGCCTCGTGTAACTTCACACTGAGGAGGTTGTTCTGAGTACATCAGTGACAGGGCATGGATTTGCCATCCTTTCCTCTGAGTTCACTGAGGTGGTTTTAGTGTGAGCTCATAAACAGATTTTTCTGCAAAACTGAGATATGGTAGAAAAACCAGTAGAATAGATATATAGTAGAAATGAGAGTTAATTAAGCTGGTATTGTGGATGTTGAAAGCTACTCATGAAACTGTCGGCCTGAGAGTGGTCCTGTGACAGAGAAGCAAGAAGAAGCAGTTCAAGGAATCATCCCTTGCATAGCACTGTGGCACTGCAGCTGTTCACAGAGTCACCAGCTGAAATATTGAAATGGTGTAAATTAAAAGCTAGCTCTTCAAAAAGTAGAACTAACTTAATTAGTTGAACTGACTTCACCACAGAACCCACGTATGTGTACTCTACCGCTGTGTAAAATCTTCACTAGTGACCTACCTGGATGAAAGGTGGTAACAGTAATTTTTCTCCTCTTATCTGGATATAATCAAGAAGTCTTAAATGCTTTCAACGGCTGTATTTTAATTAGCTTTAAGTGATGGTGCCTGCAAGAGTTGTAGCAGTCTTCTCTTTGTCAATAAGACAGAGTTTTCTAAGGTTTTCTGATCTTTAAATGCTGTAGTCCAGTTTTGCAGTGCAGTAGGAAATTCAGGTCCCACTGAAACTTGTGAAAGTGTGACTTGTGCAAGTGTGGTAAGTATAAGTGCAATGAGTTATGTAAACTATGGAAAGAGAGAAAGATTGAGAGGTGTAGCACTCATTGACTCTTGAGGAAAAAATGTGACTAAAATAGCATAGCAAAACAGATGTTTTGTAATGATGTTCATGTTTCACCTGTGAACTACAAGGGAGCGTTATTTGTGGTCTAGAGTTGGAGCCTTTTGTAACCTTTAATGGTTATAAGACAAAACTAGTGAATCTCTTAAATTATAATCTGCTATTCAAACATGAATGAATACAAAGCTTTGTTTGAAGATGAGTAAATTAAAACCAGTGTAGGTGTTCCCTTTCTTTCATTTCCAGATTTTGAATGGACTTTGGAACTCAGCAGTAGTTGCACATCTGGCCTGCATGTTGAGATCCTAGGCTGGGAGATACCAACAACTTCTTTAAGCTAAAGCTTAGGCTGTGGTTTCTTTCATGTTTTCTTGGTTGTGTTTATTACGTTGGTTTTGTTTGATTTCTTACAGGTGTGGATTGCCAGTAGTTTTGCTGTGACAGGAGTGTATCTTGTCAAAGTACCACCTAATGGAGTTAGCAGAGTTGATGGAGCTACAGGCTTCCTTCCTGTTGAAACTGGCCAAAAGAACAGGCCAAAATGAAGCTTATGTTTCTCCAGTGCAGAGCCAGGGGCAGCTCTCTGGAATGTTTTTTCCACTCCCCATCAATGAGTGGGGAAATTCTTGCCAACGCAAATGAGATTGAGATTTGCAGCTTGCCTCAACATAATATAATTCGTACTGAGAGGAATACTTCTAGAAAAGTGTTCAGAGTTATGCTAGCATGGGATCTTGTTAGTTAAAAAAAATTGTCTTCATGTTTGAAGTTTTTAAGAGTCTTGGACAAAACAGTATTTCAGCATTGTCTGTGTGACTTCAAGCTGCTGCCTGTTTGTGATAAGGGCAAGTCATCACCTTGCACTGTCATATCAATGAATGCTGAAGAGTGCCTGCAGTGACTATGCAGACTGTGAAAATTTGCTGGTTTCAAAAGCCCTTTCTCATTTTATGTTTTAGTATTGCCACCTTCTCTGGCTGCTGTATCTTTTTCTGCTATATATGAATTGACTGGGATTTTAAATGGATTTAGGAGAAGCCTAGCAGTGCAGCTTTGTTTGCCTTGTGAACTTAAGAATTTGTTGTCACTCCTTTATCATTCTTTCTGAACCTCTTGTGAGAATAGAACTCTGTAATTGGAAGGAATAGTACTTAGTTTTCTATTTATTCATGGGGGGAAATGGTGGTGAAGTCACAAAATACTGCCTATCTCAGAAACTGGCTTTATTTCTGTGTCATACTGTTCTTTTTTTATATATATATACCTTGGTTCTTGCCAGTTCCTCTGAAAAGCCCCCATCTGAATTTTTAAATTATGTCTACCTGTAACCTATGGCTTATTATTTTTGCAGTACAAGCATTAGAAAATTGGGGTGAGTGGAAAATGGAATTCTTGTGAAATACAGAGCCAAATAGTTACAAATCCTTTGCTGCTTTATCTGTGTGACACTGTTCATTTTATCTTTCAAAAGTTGGTCTACTTCTATTAACAGGACTCTTATCTTTGTTGCAAATGCAAGAAATGTATTAGTATGTCAAAGCTGTGAAGAACTATCCAGACTAGCAGAGTTACTTTTTCACTGTGTACTTGTTTTATATTTATTTTTATAAAATGGGTTCTCAGCTTTCTTTAGTTTCCTGAAAATACACAATATCTGGCTATATCTCTGATTAGAAGATAAACATTGAGGCTTAGGAGTTCTTCTTAAATGTACATACTTGTAATATTTTTTTCTTTTTTTTGTCCTTAACAAAAGGCTACCAGCTGGTATCGATATCCAGAAAATATATCCAGACCATATCCAGAAAACACCAGGGAAAGTTAAAATCTGAATAGAAATTGTTTATTTCTGCACTATTCTTCTTCTTCTTTGTCCACAGTTTACGGAGAGGCCCTGGAATAGGGATCATACAAGGAAAAAAATCTTGCAAGTCCTCTGGATTTTTTTTTATGTGAATTTTAGTTTTGTGTAAAACTTACGGCTGCTGTGGGACTCTTTTTTCTTCCCAAGTGGTGTGACAAAGTGGAAGACCTTACAAGGCTAAAACCTCTTTACTCACCTGGTGCTATGAGATATCTTTTCTTTCTCAGCTTTCCTCTTACTTTTCCTTGTTCTCCTTTTTCAGAGCAGGTTACTTACTTAGTTAATTTTTTCCTTTTGAATAGCTGGTTTCTTATTAGTATGTATCTGCTGTTAGGGTTCTTGTAGGGATTTTTAGTTTAAGATAGGAAAAAAGTAGATGATAGATTACTTTGTAAAAGGGTTAGTGAACATCTTTTAAAGGTTGTAACAGCAGGAAATAATAGGTACTGAGAAGCTGTGAATGCTGGAGACATTTAAGCTCTTCCTGGCTTTCCTCTCCCCTTTCCTTGCTAATCTCCTTCCCTTGAATCCTGTGTAGAGTAAAATGCAGAAAAAAGGATCAGGACTATTAGTCGCTTACATATCAGCGAGTGCAGTGATCACATTTTTCTTTCCTTAACTAAAGGATGGAGAACAAGTAGCACTCTTGTCTTCTTGAAGACAGTTCATAGTGAAACGTGGGAAACCTAGAAAAAACCTAATTTTTAAAATTACATATTATCAGTTCCTTGATGGGAAATCTGTATCTTATTCTAGAAGAATATAAGTATGGGAAGAATGGAAGTACAGTTAGTTATAAGATAATCTGTATCTTATTCTAGAATAATATAACTGGGAGCTGGAGGAATAGCTGTTTAAATGTCTGTAACTTTTCTCTACTTGTGCATCAAATAGGGCCTTGGAAAAAAAGCAACAGGAAAACCAAGTTGTATGGGTGCCACCATGAGTATTTCTATTTGACACTGTCTATTAGTTTCTATTATCTCATCTTGGTGTTGGTGGAGGGGTTTTTTTCCCAAGTTAATGGATGGATTTTTGTTTATTTTTGTCTACTACTATGAATTTGGCAGAAAATAAGTGGAAACTAGAGGCTTCCTCCCAAATATTGCAGTGGTGATCTCGGGTTTGTCCTTATATGTGTTGGTTTGGGAACTAACAAATAAGAAAGAGAAAACAATAACTAGTTTTCCGTGAGCACACTTCACCCTTTCTTTCCCCCTTTTTCCTGGCAGCTGTCAAAAGTCCTCCACCATTACCCCAGGGATTCCTGCCAGTGCAGTTTCACAGGTGAAGATAACTGCAGATACAAAGTAAAGCTCTGTTAGCCTAAAACTATGGCAGCTCAGCTGTGAGTCTCTTCCTAATATGGACACCCTTTGTATCCAAGGGTCTCAATTGCCCTTCTGAAGGAGAGGATTCTCAGAAAAGCGGAGTTCTGTGGCCATTTTTTTGCTTATGGTACTGTGTAAAATAGCTGAAGGTCTTTTCTTCCCTAACTCTTGGTGGGTTCTCTCTTGGTGTTGTCCTACCAAGCTTTCTGAAACTTCTCCACTGCCTTTCAGTTCAGGTGCTGTATTTTGACAGAGTTGTTTCCAATTATAGCTGCTACCAATTGAAGGAAGTGCTTTGCTGTTATTTACCCTTTGTATTACTTCTCTAGAACTTTTATGTTTCCTTCTTCCTCTAATCCTACAGGCCTACATTGTCGCTTGTTTGTAACAGCTGCCAGAAGCAGCTTTGAGTGATTGGGAAAAGTTTTTTAACTTTTCCAGTGCTTATTCTGATGCTAAGGTAATGTAAAAGCAGAAAAATCTGATTTAGTGTTGAGTAGACCCTTGATTTTTCTGCCCCCTCCAAGATTGTCCTTAGGAATTGTTAAGGGTGTGATTTGTAAGTGTAAGTTGGCTCTGCTTCTTTCCCTGTGCTCATCCTGGCATTCATCTGACTCAAAGCTAAACTAGCAGAAAACTAACACAACATTATTCCCTGTTATGATTTTGCTCCATGAACTGGCTTGCTGCAGAATCGGATGAGTGCCAGAATTGGGCGCTCACAGGAGGAGAGGGAGAGGGGGAATGCCTGCATGGGTACAGGGGAATAACAGTGGCGGTATTCAATTGTTTTGGAACTGCATTTTAAAGAGTGGTTGAAATACCCAGCGTTACTGTCATTAAAATATTATGAGTAAATGATATATTGGTAAACAAGTCCTTGATTAAGATGAAAAAGGAATTTTTTTTTTTGCCAGTCTGGCTTCCAGTAGGTATTTACACAAACACTGGATTTACCAGTGGCACCTCTCCCATCAATTAAAGAAATGGTTTGGGTTTTGTAAGGAGTTGAAGAATGGAAAAGAAAATGCTGAGCCAGCTCAGAAGTAAAGAAGAGTATTAAATCAGCGCAGAAGTGTGTGTGAGACACACGAACGTGTGTGTGAGACACAATCCTCTGTGCTCCTTGGTCAGGAGAGAATACCATGAGGGTTGCTGGGAAGTTAAATCAAATCTCCAAGTTCATGAAATAAACCGAGATGTTTCTCAAGGTGAGTCACACAGCATAAATGAGAAGGAAGAAGAAGTTGCCCTTTAGTTACTTGGGTTTATCGTTAGGGAACAGGAGGGAAATTGGAAGTCGGTACTTGGCTGCTTAGTTATGGAACTACATATCCCTGGCCCTGGTGCTTCAGACCTTTCATTCTGCTTGCATCTGTTTCTGTAGGAAACAGCCATGGGGCTTTCTAAGCAGTAGCCAAGTGTCTGATAGTGGGTACACATCTTACTGTTTCGACTCTGCGGGTAGTGATTGGTGATATTGCTGTACAATGAAAGGTGCAAGCATTCTCAAAATGATTGGTGTACTTCCAGAGGGTGGGTGGATGTTTTTCTTTGCTCATTAGTCTCTTTCCACCTACCCACCTCTGTGGAACAGGAGTTAACCAGAAGTGAAATCACCATTTTGGGGCGTGCAGGACACGGTATTAGTAGTCATGCCAGAGGACAGTGAAAGAGTTGCATTTGATGCTTCCTTGAGGCTTGTCCTACTGTCCCAGTTTCATGTGTAATTGCAAAAACTCTAAAGTGTGGCAGAATTAAATAAGGAGAGTTTATTTTGGATTAGAAGCCTGGGAAGAAAAATTCAAGGAATTTTCTTTAGTAATTGTAGTAATTTTCTCAGGAAAGTACGGGCGAAATGAAGTTCAGCAATGCGCAAAAGTGAAGATCTGTTCTATTCAATCGTCAAGCATATCTTTTAATTGTACATTTGGTTATTGCTGTATCTTTGAGTTTACTGTTCTCAAAAGATGACACCTATGAATAAACTCTTGGGTGGAGAGGTGCCCAAATCCTTAAAATAACCAAAACTGTTTGCCTCTGTTTGAACAAATCTGCTTTATATTTTGTTAAAATAAGAGAAGCATATGACTGATTGCATTAGCCAGTCATTTTCTATGCAATCAATTTATATATTTTTTAGCACCTTTACCTTTCTTTCACTTCTACCTTTGAGTTTGAAAAAACTGAAAAATTTACACTGTAGCATGTATACATTTTAGTATACTGACTTTGTTTTCTGGATTGAAGTGTAGTTATGAGTGTGTTGAAATGGTTATTATCTGTAATGAAACATTTTAATTGAAACTGCTCTTGAGCAAAAAGAAATGCAGTCTGTGTGAATGGTGTAAAGACAGACAAGAGACCATTTTCTTTGAAAAGCTGAAGAACCTAATTTTCTGCCTGGATATTCTGAACAGACTGGTTTTCAATTAGGCTTAAATAATTCATTGAATCTCTTCATTGAATTTCTTCACTTTTTAAAATGAGTGAAAGGAATTGGTAGTTTCTTGACACCAGTATTACAACCTTTTTTTTCAAGGCACAGATGTTCATAAGGGACAAGTTTTTTTATTCTCTCATTTTTCTTCAGCTGTTAGGGATGGTGATGTTGTAAGTATCTTTGCTCTGTTAAGGGACCAGATTATAGCTTTCAGGTATTTATTTGGTTTTTACCTTTAATGTCATGCATAAAAAGCCGGCATTTGCTTTTATTTGAGCAAATAGCAAGTGAGGAACATGAGTCCGTGTGTGCATGGGGAAGTGTTATCTGATAATCTGTTCTGAATTTTTTACTCCTCTTTTCTTTGTTAGGCTCGTGTGCTTACTTTTTTCCCCGACAAAAAGGAATTTCCTTTGACAAAAAGGGATTTTCTTGTTCTTATTATCCCCTACATGCAAAGTGCATCATACAGCTTCATGTAGGTAGCAGTTTTCTCTTGGCAGCTTGGACTTTGAGAATGAAATTTAAGATGTTGGAAATTGCTGGAATTAGAGGAGGAGACCGCCTGAGCTTTGAGTCTTATTATGCTGGTGTCTTATGTTTTGAGGTAGATAAAAGTTTTATCAGAGCAGCCAGTAAAACTTACCTTTCAAGAGCAGATAAAATTGCCAAGAACTGGATCAGCAAGTCATGGTAGGCAGGCATATGGACTTTTATATTGAGAATGTTGTTGCTTTATACAATACTTGGTAAGATTTATATCAATATATTAAGTTAAAGGAATTCAACAGAGGGTAGTCCAAGCCTGTTTCTAGTAAGCATTATTGGCTCATCTGTCCCTCTCCAAAGATCTGCAGTTTGAACTGCGTATCTGCTGTGTGAGAATTTTTTTTCTCATTAGTGGATTGTTTCTCAGGACCTTCCTCCTCCTTTCTTTATTTACCTGAGTGTTCTACAAGGCAATCTGCTCTGTGCTCTTTCTATGTCTGTTTTTAACATTTTTTTCCAGCCTACAGTGCCAGACCTATTTCACACTACATCTTTAGCTGGTTTGGTCTTGCTGACTGGCAAGATTGTTCTTTAGCAGACAAGAGATTAGATTAAAAGTGATATAGGGTAATTAAAGTGTTGGTTTCTGGATATAATTTTTGTTCACTGGTAGGATGTGCATGAAGAAATGACAGGAGTAGGTAGGAGAAGAAACACTCTGCCAACTCAAGTGGTTTTGCAATGAGCTGCATGGTGCTGCCCAGTACTGAAGTTAGAATTTCAATATTCTTTAAACACAATCTTCTGTCCTTCAAGGCTGAAAAACATAGCTGACATAACTGCTGATTATTTTGAATGAAACAAAGTGAAAGAAAGGAAAAGAAATTGTTCTGATAAGAATTTCTTTCTTCTTTCAGACTTTCTTCTGAAATCTTCTAGAAAACCAGAGGCCATTTATAGGTGGTCATCTGTATTGTTGACTGTTTCTTACTTTAAAAACTGTAATTCCAAACACTTCCTGTCAACTTCATGCTGACCACAATTAATCTGACATCTGTTATAAAGTTAAAAATATAGAACTACCTAGCTGAATGGTGCTCTGAAGGGTTTTCACAATTGAGTGATGAAGTACTAGTTTAAACTAATGCATCACCATGGCACTCTGGTGGAAGTTGTTATCTTTATGAATTATCAGATACCTGTACTACTCAGTTACTTTGTTCGTGCTTCATGCCTTAGTTCACTTGCAACTTCAGGAGACTTAATTCAAATTTGAAGGACTTGAGTGAACAGATGAATTGGTTTTCTGTTCTTTTACCAGACTGATGGGTATTAGCACAGTTGCTAACAATGGAGTAGTTTGTTTCAACTCCTTGGAGATTCATTGAAAGCTTGACAACAAAAATGCGTGATCTTTACTTCCTTTTATTTCAATACTTCAGACTATATTTTCATTGCAAAGGGATGCAAGACCAAGAATTCTAGAAGGTACCTAAAGTTTTATTTTCAAAGGCCCAAATGTCTTTAAACGTGTGTGTGAGAAAATGGTGGACTTGAGGAACCGACTTTTTATGGTTTCTGTAAGCAATGTTGACATGGTTAGTTTTGTTGATGATAACAGTTGGTGGGCTTTATTTATAACTAGCAACATGCTAGTTGGCTTTGAGAGTTCAGCAGTCATTCTGCTTGTTCCTGTCACTGGAAATAATACAGTGCCAGTCTAAGAATTCCCTCCTGTTAACAAAGTTTATCTTCCCCTACACGTGGGCTTGTATTGGTGCTTCTCAGGTAGCTCTTTTAACCAGCTCCATTTGCTACAGACAAATTCAGGCTGCCCCTTACCTGCCAGATAATCACTTTCTGATCACCTAGCAAATGGACTTCCCCTTTTCAAGTGTCCAGTGAGCAGAATATCCAGAGAACTTTTTGTGATGGAGAAAGGAGAGCTCTTCCGACAGCTGGCAGCAGCAACCTGTTGAGCTGGGCTGGCTTGGAGGCGTGAGGGCAAAGAATGACTGGTAAATGATAAATAGATGAAGAAACTTCACTGAAGGTAACTTGCAAGCTTTTAATAGATAATGTCCTGATAAACGATTTTTCTCAGACTTTGCACACCAAGATGTGGTACAGGACACTTGCCTAAAGAGCTCTGGAGTGGTGTTTGAAAGGAGCCCCTCTGGGTGACAGCTGGCTGCTGTTGTTTTCTCAGCTACTCTTTGTAGGATCTTCAGAGAAGGAAGATGAGTTAAGGCCCATCTGTGTTACTATAATGGTACAGTAAGACATAAGTAAGAGGAAATGTGCATTTTTAAAGAAACAGTTTACTTTTTGTGCAAGATAAACAGGTAGTACTTATTGGGTGATGTATTTGGTCACATCAAAATTCATGACTCTTTGTCAGAGTGATACAAGACCAGGTAAGGTGCTAGAACAAGTACCTAAATAAAGTATGTTTGTGGGCTCCCACAGGCTACAGTTTGACCATGACTTTATCAGAATTTATACTGTAACAGTAGTGCAGTGAAACCTGACTCCTGAAGAGGTGTGTTCAGACCAGATGAGAAGCCAGACTGCTGTCTCAAAACTTCACTGTGGTGTTTCCTTCATGATATGGGCCACGATCAGTAGTTTGGGGTCATTTGGGTAAGGTCTGACAAATGCACTGCTTATCATTCTTTTATGTCTCTTAATTGCTGAAGAAGTGCATGCTTCTGGCTGGTTTTTATTTGAATAGATTTGGAAGTGCACAACCTTAACTCCTGAGAGAGGATAAGCAATAGAGCAAGTGGCAAAGGGCAGAAACTGATGTAGAGGAAGTTCCACCTGAACATGAGGAAGAACTTTACTGTGAGCACTGGAAGGGATTTCCCAGAGAGGCTGTGGAGTCTCCTTCCTGGTGATATTCAAGAACCATCTGGATGCAATCCTGTGCTGTGTGTTCTAGGATGATCCTGCTTGAGCAGGGAGGTTGGACCAGATGATTCCCTGTGGTCCCTTCCAACCTGACTGATTCTGGGCTAAGTTTTAGTCAGGTAAGAGGGGAATTCCATCTTAAACCTAGTTGTGTGTCAGTGTTTGACACTATAGTTATTCCTCCTTGAGCTTTGTTTTGTTTTTTTTTTTTGTTTTGTTTTGTTTGTTTGTTTTTTTGTTTTGTTTGGTTTTTTTTTAAAGTAGTCCAGAGTCAGCAGGCTTTCATGTATTATTGTTACAGGTTTCCCATATTGTAGTATCTGTTGGGAGGTAAATAAAGAATCAAAATACTAAACAGGGCCAATTCCTTGTGACTCATCTCTAAGAAATACCCTGCCTAGCCATGGCTGGAAAGGGTACAGTATGTAGTTGGTGTTTAAAAATTCTTCTAAATCAGTATTATAAGGCTTATTCTTCAGTTACAGTATTTCTTATCAAAAATTCTGAACTGTACTTTGAATT
Organism: Cettia cetti; assembly: GCA_013401135.1. Lineage (NCBI taxonomy): Eukaryota > Metazoa > Chordata > Aves > Passeriformes > Sylviidae > Cettia > Cettia cetti. Next base: position 22,092 of record VZUI01067368.1, on the reverse strand, counting down.
AAATCTGATGATAAACATCTGAAGTTAACAGGAAAAAAAATTATTCCTTATTCTCTAAGTTAATAGTGTTAAAAATGTCTCATGAATGCTTTGAAGCAAACTCATAGAAAGAAGCTACAAAAGTTGGGCATAGCTATTTGATATAATTTAAATTTAAATGTTTGGAATGATATATTTAATTTGTTGACTTTTCTGATACGTTTTCAGAGACTTGCCTAAGTGTGAAGTATGAATATGTGAATCAGGTAAAAAATGAAATAATGGAATGTTCCCAGAAATAGTTTTTTTTCTTTCAAGAGGAAGTAAAAGCATACTTTTTTCCAAAATTAACTGCAATACTCTCAAAAATTGTGCTGTAACCCACAGGAAGTAGAAGATTGTGTGCCAGGGTTGCTTCTTTTGAATGTGGTTGAACCACGTGTGCTCCTGTGTGTGTGGAGTATGGCCCCATGCCACACTAACATGATATAAACCAGCTTCTGTCAGGAACCTTTATCCAAGTATTTGTACACCTGAGTATCTGTATGCCAATAGCTTGTGCCCAAGATGGAAAGTGTTTATATCAACAGAACACAGCCAACAAGGGCTCATCCCTTTTCATGGCCTTGTAGACATCTTTTTGAATAAATGTGGAGTAAAGTAGGTTACTAACAGAAAGTCTTGTCCTCTTGCTGCTGAAGCATAAAATTTTACCAAGGAGCTAGCCCTTACACAAACAGGATAGTCAGTATTGTGGGATGAGTTGTATGGTTTTAGTCTTGTTACTGTATCACAGCAAGAAAATTTGCTGCCAAAGGTGCTGTAAACAATTGTTACCATCAAGGGTTCATTTTGTCCTCCTCTTCCATTGCCTAGGATTTGTTAAGAGGACAAATGTTATATTTTGCCCCTTTGTCTGTAGGATAGAGATCCAGGATGAAGTTTTGTGTGTGAACTAGTGAAATAAACAGTAAATGATAAAATGCACTTCTTCCACAGACAGGAAGTTATGGTGGCAGGGGGATCGGGGGAGACAATTTGAAACTTCTGTTTTAAATGAGTTTCTAAGAGAATTTCTTGTAGCCTTTGCATAGAATTTTAGTTGGAAACCTTTTTTTTTTTCTTAACATACTTGTGAGTTAGTATTCTCTTTTATTTGGCAGTAGTTGGATAATGCACTTAATCAGGGAATGCCAAAACATTTAAAGACCGAGAGTGTAGTTTCATGAGCGTTTCTTTCCATGTCAGCACTAGCATGAGCTGCCCTGACCTTAGCTTCTTATTCCTGCCTTGCCCCTCAGTTGTGCTGGTGTAACTAGTTAATGTGCCAGGTGGCTTTGCAGCAAAGCAGATTGTGGAATTTACCATCAGAAAAATATTATTTTTAACCTGGATCGATTCCCTGACTGGCCTCACTGCTCAGCTGCACAAACAGTTGTGCCAGCACAGCTGAGGAATGAGGGCTGCTTAAGCTGGTACTGCAGTGGAAAAAGTGTTGTGAAACTGTAGCTTAATCTGTGTGTTCTAGGTACAGTTGTACTATGCTGGCAAAATATTCCTCACATAGATACAGCTTTTATTAGCACAGTTTGATTGGAAGGGAGAAAAGGATAATTATGGATTTTGCTCTGATATATTTATGTTATCAAAATATGTCTATAAAACCTGTCTTGACAGTTCTGTGTAAAATTTACTTTTCTTTACACAAACTGATTTGAACTACTGTGGATCATTAGAAAATTGAAGAACTGTGAAATAAATACATCCTCTGCTTTTTTTATGCTGTCTATTTGGTATATATGTAATGCTGAGATAGTTGCTTCCATCTTCAACCACACTGGTATTCCTGCAGTTCATTCAACCTTTATTTTTGAAGGTGAGAGCAACAGAAAGTCTTACAAGAAATGAAATTCATGGGTTTTTAGTAGATATGATAAGAAACTGGAATATCTGAAGAACAGATTTAAGATTTCAGAAGATAATATGCAGTATCTTTAGAATTCTTTCTTATGTAGCTATGGGTCCCCTTGGGAAAGGAGGCATAAAAATGCTTTCATTCTCTGTCCTGAAACTTTGGATCTCCTATTGCTTGTCAAATATCCTGTACACTGACAATTCAATTTTTTAATTTCTTTTTTTGGCTGGATTTTTTTATAATTTTAGATATCAGCTTCAGTTCTCAGTCTCATGTTATAAATGAGGGGTAGGAGGGGTGGGGAGAAGGCAAGCGTTTTCCTTTACTTGGACTAGTTAGTTAGTATTTTGTGATGCTTTGCTTTTAAATTTTGTAATTCTGCATATTGGTATGCACAGTATCCAGTGTTGAATAATTAAGAGCTGGTATTACATTTCTTTGTATTTGGGTATCATTCTGCTTCGGTGGGCTTCCTTCAGTCATGTGTACCTAACATTATTTCTGGGATTTTTTTAAAAAATGCTGCAGTATTTAAATGGTTTTTACTCTCTAAGTTGGCAAATATCTAAGCTCTTGTGTGGCTGTAAAACAGTTTCATTTATTTCATTTGGTAATGAGTCTTTGGAATGCCTTCTACCCAATTCAGCTTCCAAATATCCATCTGGAATGGGCTTAAATATGTGCACAATGAGAAGTCTTATGTTTTGAAACAAACTAGTATTCTAAGTGCTTTTGTTCAGCATTACTTATCATGTAATGTTAAAGTTGAACAGTTACAAATTAATTGAGAAATGAAAAGTAATGTTACAGTAGAAATTTGTGCTTTGTATATTCCTTTAAGAGTTCACTATCACTATGGCAACAACTGTGAAGAGCTTTTTCTAGTTACGCAGAGTTTAAGGTTTCATTAAAAATGGATGGGGGGAAAAAGCAGCTCCTGAACTTCCACATTTTGTGGCTTGGAAAGGAAGCATGAATCTGTTCTTTGTAGACAGTTTTTTTGCTGACTGTTTGTAGCTCTCCTATGCACTGAAGAGAAATTTTAATTTAAGGGTGAGCTTACTGATCTGTGCAAGAGTGAAATTGTTACAGTCACTGATACTTGAGAAAATTATGCAGCAGTTGGGAAACTGTAAAGACAACTCATGCAAAATTTCCTCTGCTGTTGGAAAAAGGAATATGGGCAATGCATTTCACTGTAATTAAAAGTGGTTTCCTTTGCTGAATCTGTAAGAAATACATTTCTAACATCCCGTGTTGTTTGTAATTGAATATTCTTTATAGAATTTTAAGTTACAGGAAGAGCTGTTTTTATAAATTGAGATACTAGAATGCTTTTCTTAAAAGGCAAGTTACATATATTGTAGAATTTAAGTAATTAGTTGTTAGGTTAGTGTTTGCCATGAAACATGATAGTAGAATGTGTTTTATTCTACTATTACACAACCTAATTTTACTATTAAACCATGCATAGGAGCGTTTAGTAATTCCTTATTCTAAATTCATACAACTGAAATGGAGTGTTCACAGAAGATTATATTGTTCCAGAATACCTTGCTGTGTTCCTGAAAGATACAAGGCCTCTCAGGTTGGTGGTATTGGTGGCATTTAGGGTTCTTTTGACTGCACTATCAATCCTGACTCACTGCTAATAAAAAAAGGTTGGTTTTGCTATAGCTGAAACAATGAAGGAAGTGAAAATATTTCAGAATAAATTTTAACATTGTGAAGTTAAATGGCTTTAGATTTATTAATTTATTTATTATAACCTGTGTTGCATTACGACAAATTCAGTGCATTCTTTGGAAGACTGAAATCAGTCGTGCCTTCTAAACATATCTAGCTCTCATTGATGTAAAAGAGTACAATATGGTCAAAATTCTTGGTGTGATGTCTTGGAAATTTATCCCAGTGTGATTTAGTTGGTTACTGTCACACCTAAACTGCTGTATCTGTCCTCTGTGCCTCCCAGTGAAAGAGTTAAGGTGTCTTGGTCAGTGTCCTTAAAACTCCTTTGTAATAATAGTGGGGGAAAGGCCTCCTCACTGAGGGAGCTGCTTTTTTAAGATGTGCAAAAGAGTACCCTGATAGTGTCAAAATGAGGATGCAACATTTCCAGTGACAGATCACTGACATTTTTTACAGCTTCAACATAGCTTTTAGGGTAAAATAGGACATTCAAGCTTTTGTTCTGAGGACTTCTTGAGCAATGACCAAAAGGGATTTTATGTCAGTCTTGAGACTGATTGGTATGCCCCCTGGAAGATCTGTAGGATAAGAGGAAGCCAGAGCATTTCAAATATTTTTAATCTTTTTATTTCCACATAAGGAATTAACTATACCACCTCATTTAAAATAACTAACTGTTTATTTGCAACATGGTGGTAACTTCTGTTTTATGGAAAGTGTAGCAGTTTCCATTCCTTGTTGGTAAGAAGCAGCTTTTCAGGGCAGTGAGGGGAAAATGAAGTTTAGAAGGCCATCTGAAAACATTTGGGTTTGGTTTGGATTTTTACTTTTTCCTTAGTCCCATAATGACTGGTGCCAGTAGCAACTCATAGTAAGTAGCCCTATTTGATACCTATATGTTTTTCCATTTGCAAGGCTTACTGTTCTTGTAGCCAATAGATGGCCATCCTGCATTTATCCAAAAGGCAGAGCAAGATCTGTCAGCTGTGATGACATGGGAAGATTTGAAGCTTGACAATTTTTTTCTGAACTTCAGTATATGATATTGAAAAAGCTTTTCCACTGTCTATACTGGCATCAAACTTTCCTGCTGTGCAAGTGATGTTAGCAGTGGCTTTTATTTTTGGGATTAAAAAGTTCGGCATTTTAAAATTTCGGTTTCAAATATTTAAATGTGTTCTCAGTGATGTCTAGAGAGGACATGTGTCGGGGCTAGAAAGAAATAAGTCTTACTCAAATAGAACCAAATTCCACCAAGGTATGTAAGCATCTAGTTCGTGGAGAGGGATCTAAAGGTCTGGAAAAAAAGTGTTGGGACTCACAGAAGCTACTGATTAAGGATTTGCAAAGAGCCGAACAGTAGCAGGCAAATACTTGGTTTGAATTTAATTTGGACTCTGTCACAAATTGCACTGAGGTATTTAATTTTTCCTGTTGCTCTTTCTCCTGCCTTATTCAGACCCGTAGCTTTCATTTCTCTGTGTGTTTTTCCCCACTTCAGTTCTTAAGTAGACAACTGTCAAACCTGAATGGTTTTCTCTGTGTTCTGCAGAAGAGGGAGATTTGTTGTATTACACATGTAAAAGTACAGAAAAAGTATTTCTATACCAGTTACTGTATTTGCTTAGATACCTAGCTTTACTTGGTTTATACTACAACTGCTGGTGCAAAAGCACTGTAAAAGCATCAAGTTAATTAACCTTGTTTGTAAAAAAACATCTTTCAAATGGCAGCTGTGAATGGGCTTCTTAATGTGTACCTCTCAAAGGATAAGCAAAAGGGCTTTTCAGAGTGAACATAAGAAATAGCATAGGCAGCATGCTGTAGGATGTGATTATTCCTTCTCTTCAGCACTTGTGAGGGTGCATCTGACAGCCTTGGGCCTGCCGTTGCAAGAAATGCTGAAAAAATGCAGCAGCTTCAGCTGAGGGGAGTAAGATAGTTAGTGATGTAAGTGGGGAGGCTGAGGAACCTCAGCATGTTTAATGTGGGGAAGGGAGGTCTAAGGATGGACTAATGTACAGTTAGAATTACAGGCAAGATGAGGCAGGAATGCTTTTCTCAGGAATGCTTTTCAAAATGACAAGTAATAGATTGCAATAAGGGAAATCCCAATTGGATATGAAGAGTAGTAAGTCGCTCTTAGTGCGTGTGATTAATCAGTGGAGGAGATTTTCCAGAAACCTAGTGGAATCTCCATCCTTGTGATTTTTCAGAATTTGGCTGCCCAAGGCTTCATGCACCTGCTTTAAACCAATAGTGTTTGGATATGTTGACCTCTGTCAGTACCTTCCAACTGAGTATCAGTAATTCTATGAAGATAATGTTGGTTTTTATTGCAGACTATTCAAGAATCTTAGGCCCAAATTCAGAAAACGTTCTAGATCAATACTGTTTTATCTGGGATGCCATTGGAAGTATTTTGAGACAGAGCAGCCTTAGATTATATAGTTACAGCTTTTTTGAGGCTCCATGAATTGACATTACTGCTTCCTAAAATCTGCTTTTACATGTTTCTTAGAAATGCTTTTGATTTTTTTTTTTTTTTTTTTTTTTAGGCAGCCACTGCTCTTCTGCACCTGTTCTAGGTGTAGAATTGGTTTAATATGTAGTCCCATAGGAGTATAATAGGAGTGGGATATAAAATGATCCAGTCATAGCACTGATCCAATGCTGGCTGCTGAAATAACAACACATGGCCCATAACTCACTGCTCCAATTCAGCTTTTGGTCTAGCCATGCTTACAGGGTCTGTAATTCAAATACTTAATTGCAGTTCTTGGAAAGAAGGTGTAATTTATGTCAGCCTAGTTCATTATTTCTTTCAGTTTCACAGTAAAGTCTTTGATTTCAGAATAATGCATTTTCAGGCTTTTTGCATGATAGGATCTTCCAGTCTGTGGGATATGATACAATTGAATGTATCCAAGATGGTTTAGGCTTGTGCAGCAGCTCATCGCTGCTGAAACACAAAGAGAAATCCAACAAAAAAGAAAGGTGTTATCTTCTAATAGATTGATCACTTGAATTTGCCACAGAGAAGAGGTGGACGAATAGGGCCAGAGCAAGAAAGAAGGTGGAATTGCAGGGTCTTGGAACAGAATGGTAAGAAAGGCAAGGTATACTGAAAATTTTGGTCTGTTCAGCTTTCTCAAAGTTTCACCCTAAATCTGCAAGCACTTCATTAGTAAAGGAGCATGCAAGGCTGACTGTTGCTGCCACACAGTTAACTTGAATCTCATAGTCTTCTCATAGGGGAGGATTCATGTTATAATCTTACCCTCACTGAGAGAGAGTACTAATTGTGGACCTGTGGTCTTCAGGGAAGTTAGGGAGCCGGTTCTGTGCTTTCCTGACTAAGGTGGCTTCTTTGCCGGCATTGTGCCACAGGAGGCACCTGATAAATCTAATAACCTGAGTTGTAGAGCTTCACTGTTTGTATCTGGAACTGTGAATAGCCTTTACCTCTGATTTGAAAGGGCCCATAGAGATTTCAGACATATATATTTAAAATAATTTTTTTTCTACTTTTTTCCCAAAAGAAACTAGGTCAGAGTGTTAATTCTGGAATTACTTTAAAGACTTGAACGACCAAAAACTTTTGATTGGCTGAATAGCCAGCTGTCATTTGTATTGAAACCTGTAGATTTTTGTCTAAATATTTAGAAGTATCGTTTGCTTAGGGCATTTAATGAAGGGCCTTAAATATTTTGTTTTAGTAAAACTTTAACTGTTTTGCATTAGTACTTACTTGTTTTTTAATTAAGAAAGAACAAAGAAGAAAAATGAGATAAGTGTTAGCTGTGGAGTCCTTAACCTGAATGAGCACAATTCTCTCTTTAGCAACTAATTTTTTTCTTTTTTTTTCACGCATGTAGATTTTGACATAAATTATGCTCTTAGTTTGGCCGTCTCAATTATAAGTAAGGTCCTGATTTTGAGACATTATAATCAGTATCATTACTATCCTAGACCAATTATTTGTGTTACTTGAATATTTTTAGGTAATTTTAATTGTTGTGAGTGAAATTTTCTTCTTTAAATATGAATATAAAAAATAAAGGAATTTTTGCATATAGATCACAGAACTGAGAGTGCTTTCTGAAAGGAGTGTCTGGAAAGTAGAGGGAACGCTTGGAGTTACTCTTCAACTTTGTGGATTTCTTGTGGCTTTTTGTGACACATGCATTCACTAGTTTGTAAATACCAGAGAAAGTGTAATTTGATCATCGAGCCACGTTTGGTAAATACCAGTTTTGTGGGGACAGCCTGTTCTGTCCATAGGGGAAAAGGTCCCTGCCAAAATCTGAAAGCTTTCTCTGTTATTTGGTTGTCTGTTATTTTGCTCTGGAGGACTAAAATACAGTTGTGTGTTATTTGTGACATGACAGCATTTGTATTTGTGTTAGTTGCTGTAGTGCTTGGTTAATAAGGTTTCAGACTGCACTTTTGATGAAATATGGCTAAATAGTTGAAAACTTTTGATAGATGATTTTGCAAAACTTTCTCTAACGTATCAGTGAAACATTAAAATCTGATGTGATGCCCACAGCCTGCTGCTGCTTAGCAACTGTTTGAATACTTAACTCTTGTAGATATGAAATAGAATTTTTTTTGTTTTGTTGTTTGATGCTTTCTTTAACAGTCCAAAGCTACTTCCAGTTTTTCTGTAAATGGTGTATTTTAACACAAGTCTTCTCTAGGAGGAAGCTGTGTGGTCTCGTGGCTGTACAAGGCAGCTAGGAAGAAGTAAGCCGGCTTGTTTCTTCCGCTTCTAGAGCAGTGCGCACAGCTATGAGTTGCTGATGATCCATTAAATGCTTTGTGATATGGCTTTCATGGAAATGGGATCACAAATTCCACCAACTGAGCTTCCAGCTATACTTGAGTGGCCTGTCAAAGGTACATTTTGGTGTACAGGTAGTTGTTTGTACTGTCTAGGAAAAAGCACTGAAGACGGAAGGCGATGAAGTTGTTTTGCTCTTAAATCATATGGTTTGTAACTTGTAATAGCTTACAGACTTGCTCAAAATATTATTGCTCAAGCGATCCTTGGTATCTTTGCTTTTCTCTAAGCAGATAATCTCCCTAAAGCCAGTTTATTGCTCAGGAATTTTTCACTTTTCTTTTGAGTGATGTTTTTTATAAACCAGACATTCTCAAAGTAGTCAGTGAATCACAGTGAAATGCTGTATGAATGGGGCTTTTTTGTGCACATTGTATACAAGTGCTGACAGAGCCCTTGCTATAAATTTTTGCAAAACGTTAATATTCTTCTTAAAGTGCCTGCTTAGCATATGGGGAATCAGAGACTTTGACCCTGTGACCTGGAAAAATTCAAGTTGGTTCAACAAGTTAGAATTGCTGCTATGTTTTAAAATGAGATCAGCAAGGAGACTGCATTGATAAGTGTTTAGAGGATGATACAGTTCAGAAATGTAGTGTTTTGCCTACTGCAATACAAGAGAAAGATGATGAATGAGCTGGACTATGATAAGAGAGAAATTGTCTCTTTGGTTGCGTTCCAGTGTGTTAAATTCAGAGTGTGTATCTCTCTTCCTGGCGGGACTGTGGAGTTCTTGCAGATGTTAGGCAGGACTTGAGTGATGTGTGTGTGAAAGCACATCAGGCTTAATTGTGATGTTACTAATATTTTTACTCTTAACTTCCTAGTGCTTTATGATTTTTTTTCTGCAAAAGTAATGTTATTTTATGTAGATTTAAAGCCTTTTCTCAGTTAACTCACCATTAATATAGGCTGCTCTGAAGTAGATTTATCAACTGTTGAGCAGTGCACACTGGTTTTAGATACAAATTAAAAATAATTAATGGAAAACAAGATATATTTAAACAAGGTACTACTTCCTACTGCTGCTGAGTTTGGCTGTCATATGACTGAATTGGCATTACAGTTGCATGTAATTACATTACACCCAACAACTGTTAATTTGCCCTTGGTACAGTCATGCTTTTTTGAGGCCTTTTATTAATTTACTGTCTTGGTCTGGCTTTTCATTTGTAGAATATGATGAACAGTATGTAACATGGCTACAAGCAAAGACCCAGCAGCAATATGCATAACAATGTTATTGTTCTTGGTAACCTTATTGTAGCAGGAAATTAGAATTTAAAATACTTTCTTTTATTATTGTTGTTATTCTAATATACCTACTGTCAGAAGCTCAGTTTTAAAATTTGGTAATGAGAATTCCTCAAGCTAGAGGAATTGCTGTGTGAAATGTTATTGTATCTTGTTGGCTGAGTTAGCAAGTTAGTAAAATATGTTTCCCTCCATGACCTGAGGAGGTTTCTGCTGGGTGCCATGACGACTGCATCCAAAAGCATTGCCAGTGGAGATGCCTTGCTGCAGCAGTAGCAACCTTTAGAGCAATAGAATAAGTGAAGGATGGAGAAATCTCTTGGCTGGTTGGCTCTATTTGGAATATTACTAAGAAAACAAGATTAATTTAAGTCTTAGTGCAGAGATGGTAGTTTCCTCCAAATCAGCTTTCCAGACCTGGATTATTTTTCTCCAGTGCCTGCTTATAGCAAGAGTTAGCCATATATCCTTTATGTTCCCTTAGATCCTTATAGTTAACCTTTTACTTTTATCCCTGTCTTGGTTTGGAAAGACAGGTGTCTGCCAGGGAAAGCTGGAGCTTCCCTTGGAATGGAGAACGTAAACCCTCTCCCTCCAAATTATTTTAATTTTGCAATTAGGGGCTTTCAGGCAAAGATATGGGAATAGGAATAACAGTTCTTAACTAGAAATATTAAAAATACAAATGTAGTAGTAAAAAAATCAATCAAACAAACAAAAATCCTAGAAACCCTGACAGAGACAACATACGACCTGACACCCTGTTGGTAAGGGTGTTGGTAGCTGTCCAAATAAATCCTATAAATCCTCCTGGAGTAACAGATGTGGTGCTGTTGGAGTAGAGATGATCCTGTAGAAGGGTCCAGTGGTGGCGAGATGGGTCCAGTCTTCCTCTGGGAATCCAGTGGAAACAGGCTGTCCTGGCATTCTGAACGGCAGGTTTTATCCAGGCAGGAATGCTTGGCTCCTCCCACTGAGTGGAGCATCTCACAATGGGATAATGTAATTGTATCAGTCATGTGGTGAGCCTTAATGGCCCATTACCAGCAGATATCCCCCAAGGGAGGATGGGTCATGGAAGAGATAAACAACATTGCCCCACCTGGTTCTAACAGCTGGCCCATTAACAGAAAGACACCTGCCACTCCACCCTCCCTCCCTCTGGAGTTATGAGGTAAAGAAAAACACCTCTTCAGCCGGTTTCTATGGATTGGGAATAGAATACATGCTTTTGGTTACATCTGGCATTGTAACCCAAGGCAATCCTCAGTAAGAGGATGGACTGAACAGTCAACCTTTAGACAACTTCCAGCCACTCATGTTGGTAACTCAGGTGGGGCTGTACTGACACCTTTTGGATTTGTTCCATCTGCTTCTCTATACCATCATTAAACTACCTACTTACCTCATTTAGTCACCTTCAAGAGACTTTAAGGGAACAGGAAAATTAATAAAAATGCCACACTTGTCAGATGAAACATCTTCCAAGTAAGAGCATGTATGTTTTGATTTCAGTTTTGAACAACTGCAGAGAGTGTCAAAGGTGCAGCTAGACCTGAATTTGAAATGTATGCTTTGTTTCTTTTTATAATCACACAAACATTTGAGAACCAGGTTTTCTTGGAGTACGACTTGCAGATCCTGGCTTCCTGTATCTTTGCTTTCTGACAGTGGACGCTGCTCTTGCTAGGCTGTGCTGCAGTTACCATGTTGTGCCAAAATGAGTCGCTGTATGGATGGGGCTTGCACAAATAAGAATATAGAAATTTAAGTTAAAAAGTAAAGAATAGAGAATGATTCCATGAAATCAGGGAAATAGAAGCTCTTCCTTGTAAAATAAGGAGACATTATGTCTGCCTAAGAAAGAAAATGAGATGTAAATGTCTTAGGAGTTTTTCCCATAAATTGATGTTTTCAGTAAAAGCTATAAAGCAAGATTCGCCATAATTTTGAAATTATTTGGGACAAGATTTTTTTTGTCTCGTGAAATACACTAGGTTTGCTATCAGAACTTTTTAGACCAACACAAGCCATTTCTTTTCTCTAGGGAAAAATGTAGTAATACACATACTAGAAAATAGGACACATAATATAATGTGAATAAGACAACAATTGGCATGCCTTGTAACTGCTGGAATTTCTGTATTTTTTCTTAATGTAATTATATGCATTTAATTTGCTATACAGCCTGACTTCAGCAACATCATGTAATTGTAGGAAAAAAATTCTAAAGGCATTACTTTACTGCATCAAAATCCAGTTAACTATCCTTGGTTTGGATACCACTGATACAGACTGTTTTAGGTCTGAAGGGTCTTGTAAGATTAGGAACACCTTTCAAAGGTTCATGTTGCTCAAAGCTACACCTAAGCTATTCACTGCCAATAAGGGGCACCACAACTTCCCTGGGCAACCTGTTCCACTGTCTCACCACCCTCAACACAAATAATTACTTCCTTATATCCAATCCAAATATATGCTTTTCTAGTGTAAAATGATTACCTCATCTTCAGAAGTTTTTGGCTGTGGTTATGGGCAATTATTGAGATACTTTGATTCTGGAATGTTTTCCCTAAAATGCTGTCATGTCCCTTGATCTCTGATTAGATTCATTTCTAGCTTACAGTTGTAGGATAATGGAACTTCTCAGCATTTTTAGGGGTTCCTGCTTTAGTATCAGTATGAAACACAGAAATAAGTCTTTCAAATACCAATCTAGTCATCATCAAAACCACTGGAAGATTGGGTTACATAATGCAAGCTCTGAGATTTGAAATGCTGTTGTTGGCTTCTGTATTGAACTGCTGAAGTTCAGCTATTTTCCTGGATACAGAGGCTTTTCAGAGCTTTGAATTACCCAAAACACATATCAGAAATTGAACTACCTGGCAAGCTGCTAAAAAATGGCACAACAGACTTATGTTCTCATATGAATTTTAATGAAATACGGCAGTATTGTCATTGGGAGCATACTAAAAGGGCACAAAGTTCACTCTCAGACTTTCCACTGTTGTGGAAACATGACAACAGGATAATTTTCTATTCAACAATTCTAAGTCACTCTAAAGATCACTGTAAATGAGAACAAAATCATTATATATCATGCATGTAACTTAGCATTTCTCTAGCCTTTTGAATTCTTTCATCATTGAATTGGCAATATAATAATGAAATTGAAGATTTTGTTTTTTCATGGATAAATCTGGGAGTTATTGCAGTTTCAGACCAGCTGGATTTAAAGTGTTTCTCTGATACAATCTTCTGAGTCACGGGGAAGGGTGTAGTGTTAACAGCACTCTTACTTAGTTATGAATTGAAGCAATGACGCTTCTTGCTGTTCTCTTTAGAATGAAAGCTAAGGTATGTGGAGTTTCAGTATGAAACTCAGCAGTACTTTTCTACTTCAGTATTTCAATGTGCATTTGAGTCTCTTTTTGCTTGGTTAAATGCAATTTCAAGTTGTTTTGATCTAAATTTATTTCTCTTATTCATATTCCTTTTTTCAAAAAAGAAATTTTTAATGTATACTTTTGAATAGAGCTCTACATTAAGAAATCCAGAGATATTCCTGGTCATGTGATCTTCTAAGAAAAAAAGCATCATGTCCTTCCTGTATGCCCACTTCTATGCATTGATGTCCTTTGATGGCTATTCAGCAGTAATTGTGCATCTCTTACTGAAAGGTTTTATATCTGGTGTGTGTGCTGTCTTGTTTTGGTTTAAATTGGGAAATCACTATCAAAAACTACTGCTAAATATGTAGCTTGCTAGGAGTCATGAGATGTCTGTTTCATTTATGCAAAGATTTTTAAATTAAATCTGAACTTACCAAGTGTAAGCTGAATCTTCCCCTGGGTTCAGTGAAACTATCATGGGACTGATGATTCTAGAGTCCAGATTGACAGCTCTGAAGCAGCCAGTCATGCTGGACTGTGGTTTTCAGTGGTGGAGCCAGAAGTTTGCAAGCTCTGCAGATCCAGATCTAGTTGGAATGTGGTTTCATACTATTGAAAGGGTGTTTGAAGCCAAGACATTTTGAGATGAGCTTCTGTGTACTTAGGCTGCAGGGTAGTCCCCTTTGGCCCGAGTCAGCTATTGCTACTGGAAGGACTTGTCACTCACATACATTTTGTTGCTGCTGTTGGCAGTAGGTTACTGGCGAGTTCCTTGAACATCTTCCGCTCTTTGGGGGCAGTTTGTTCAAGGAAGACTTTGATCTGATTTGGACTCATCAGATGTAAAAATCTGAAGTTTTACAAACTACGCTGGAGCCAGCTCACCCAGCTTTTAGAATTGTTCTGTTTGTAGAGTAGTTACAGTGAAAGCAGAGGGATAGCAATAAACGAAGGAACACTTTCAGGTGCTTGTTATCCTGCTTGTTACTGCGATCACAGCCAGCAGGTACATCAGGCTTAATATCACAAACTTCACACTTCTCTGACTCTGAGGTGTGCTGGACTTCCTTGGCTGTGGCTGATTCTTCACATTGTAGCTTTTACCAAGCTGTCTTCTACTCAACGAAGTAGGATGTAGTAAAACACTGTAAAATGTTTAAAACTTTCACAGCTAATGGTGTTTATTATACTGGATATGGAGAAGGAACGGTATAGGTGGGGAAAGAGGAATGGTTTATTAGTATGTAGTCTTGTGATGTGTAATAAGCCTGGTCTTGTGCACAAGTACTGCATTCATAATTCATTGCAACTGAGAAGCATAGTCTTGGGTGAAGAGTTACATGAAACTTCTGGTGCAAATGTTCAGGAGCCGATGGAAAAGCCAGCAGAGCTACTGGGCATCATCAGAAAGATACCAAGGACATGAGAAATGGTGTTGTTCCTGTGTAAAGCCCTGGTAAGCCGTCCCCTTGACTACTGGGGGGCTACAGTCCCTGTATTTCAGGGAGCATATGTTGGTGTTAGAGAAGGTAGTGAGAAGATGTTATTTTATTTTCAATCAAGACATCAGCTCTTGCCTTCCAAGGAGGCATTTAGATAACAGACTTACCAGTTTGGAGAGGTGAAGATTATAGGAGGATTTATGAGTGAAGCTTGAAAATTAATTCAGGTGGTGAATGCAGAACTGTTATGAAATTCTGCAGCTTGGAACTGCGGACCACTCAGGACCTGAGTGGTTTGAAAAAAGTCTAGGGAAGATTTTCTGGTTGATTTTGAATTATTATTTCAAAATGCAAAGGGTAGTAAACTTCTTGATTTCTTTGCCCACAGTGTATTGAAGGATTAGATAATTTCAGGAGGTTAAGAAAAGGAATTTGATCAATACATCATCAACAGGTCTGTAAAGAGAATAGGCAGGGCACTGCTCTCGAGTTTCCTCAATCACTCAGTTGTACACACAGGGAGAGAATGAGAGGAATGTGCTCAAAAAAGGCTTAGGCTTACATGTTCTTCCTGAATATTGCTTTTTGTTGCCATTCTTGCAAACAGCACTGAGCTAAAATGACCCTTTTTTGACTCAGTAGGATATTTATGTTCTTACATTAGTGCACATTGTGATCAGAGAATCTGTGAGAGATTATAGCATCTCGTTAGATTTAAACTGATTGTTTAAAATAATTGCTTCTCATTTAGGAAGCCGTTGTACCTTTTTGTCAGTCATCAATCAAAAGCAGATTTTAAACGAGATATAGTCAAGTGAATTAAAAAAATGTTTAATCATGTTTCTTTGTAGACTGTCATTGTTTTCAGTTACTTTTTCAAGATTTTTTAAATGAGAGCTGGTCATCTAGGTGTGGTTTTCCTGCCTCTTTTTCTGATTGGCATTTTTAATAAGTTTTTTTCTCTTCCTTCAACTCTTAGAACAGTTGTGCTGGAAATAGTGCTTACTCTTTAAAATAGCCACACCTGCTTTTGACATCAGAGAGTTCATAGAGGATTATCTTTATTAAAGCTTTACACTGCAGTGACAGTAGAAATTAAGTATGCAGAAGGAAAAAAAAATACTTGTCCACTTTCTCATATTGTTAATCTGTGGAAGAAACCTGATACAATCACAGTTGGGGATGTGAAGATTAATACTTGCTACTTGGCCTTCCTGTGAATTAATAATGGGGTTTTCATTCATTGGGAAGCTGACAAAAGTACACATTTGCATAATGAAAAACAGAATAAATCTATTTAAAGGTAGAGAGTTTTGGTTATCTAGGTAAAACTGACATGAAGAATGTTAGCACTGGAATCCTAATGCAGGCAGAATTTAAAGTTACTGTGGAGTTCATTAATATATTTTTTAAAAATTACCCTGACTGGATTATGCAATGCAATTTTAGCTTTGTGTATTTCATTTTCATATGACGTCCTACGATTCCCATGAGATTGGTTTTACAAGACCATACAAAACATATGGTTGGTTCTAAGGTGAAGAAAATGGTTCATAAGGATAGATCATAATATTCTTGGACTTTTAATTCTGAGTTACATCAAGTACTATATTCAACGTACACATGTAATTCAGAAATCTGATTTTTATCTTCACATATATTTCCAGTATAATTTAATGGATAGTGATGTAGAGGTTTTAAGACTCTTGTGAGAACTGTGTGGACAGGAGAGCGCATAGAAGTGTTTCTCTTAGATGGTTGGGTGTGCCTCAGAGAGTAAGTGTAGGAAGAATTGAAAATGTCTTCTCAGCTGTCTTAGTGGTGTTTTGCTTTCCTCACCTTTAGTTCATCTCCAGTAAAAATGAATTAAACCCTTTTTAAAAATTTCAAAGCTTTCAGATCCATATTTCTGTTGTTATCATTCTGTGCAAAGAGCGCTGGTCAAATCTCAAACTGCCAACTCCTAACAGTAGCTCAAGGCAAGCCCAACTGTTGTGATGGCTTTTTCTCTGATGAAACCATATTACTGTGGAAAATTCTACAGTGACCTGAGAAACCTCACTTTTAATGTGCTTATGCATGAGATTTGCCAACATATTGCTGAGCTCTGAAAAGGCTAGCTGTGCTTTGATAGAATTGACACAGAATAGAATTTACCTGCAGTAAAGGAAGGTGGCTTTTTAATTAATTCTCTTAAGGGAAAGGGAAAAAAAATCCAAACCAAATTTAGGTAAAATTCATTAGTAGAATCCCTTAATGTGTGCCTTAGCATTACTGAACTAGCAAGAATTAAAAATTCACAGTCAAACAAAACAAAGCCCTTTTTTAAAAAAAATTGCTTAACATGAAAAAAGTACAACCCAAACTAATTTCCCTTGAAGAAGTAATTGTGTAACTGCTCATAGTTTCCAAGGAAATACCTGACAGATTAAACCTCTTTAAATATTTCATGTGTGCATACTTTTGCTGTGGGACCCATTAAAGTACTTTGTTATTCTGGCCAGGAGTTTAAAAAGCATTATGAAATGTGTTAAATAATTCTTTTTTTCTGGAAATTATTCTTTTTAATGAATTTGGAGGAAGAAAAAAATACCATGTTGTGCTTCCAGGTAGGAATTGCTTCCAGGAAGGAATGCTTCCAGGTATGGTCACTTAAAATAAATTTTCCATAGGAATAGATTATTTCTTTGAACTGTTCCAGAGTTTGCCATTTTCCTGACCTTGCTCATCGTTAATTATTGATGGAAGTCTTTCGGTTTGATCCAATTCAGTAATATGTTTGGGGAAAGCTCTTAGTGATGCTTATTTGCAATTCTGATTTTTTTTCAATTTCAAGGTCATACAATAAAATCAGGTTTATATCCTTCATGTTCTTGTTTGGACTCAGTGCAGAGTAGAAATCTGGCAAACAGTTGCAAAGAAGTATCACTGTGTAGTAGGTTGAGGATGAGATGGGAAACTAACTGTGATGGGCTAAATTTACTCATCCTTTATTTAAGAGATGGGTGGTAAATGAGTGAAGTATAACATCTGGATTTGATAATGCTATTCTTTAAGCAGAGATACTGGTGAAGAACTGTTGAAATGGTTCAAAATAGCCTTGGAAAAGCTGAGTAATATATTAGAACAATTAAATTCTACTAGGAATCTTTAATAAACCTGTTTCCATCATCCAGTTCTCACACTTCTTTTTTTAAATATGCATTTTAAGTGTTAGTGATGTTAGTGTAAGCTTTAAGATTTTGTCCTGTCACTTCTTAATCTCTTTTGCAGAAAGAATATGGGACTCTGGGGTAGAATGTTCTTGTTTCTATATATTTTCCCTTACAAAATTATTCTAAATTTTAATTTTAGGAAAACAAGTGTGTGTTTAGGCGGCCTGATATTTGGCTCCATGTAGGTTTTCAGAAAAAGTCTGTTAATGGCGAGATGGGAAGAAAAGAATTCCATTATTTCTTGCTGTTTAATTTCTAATTTTTTTTTTTTTTTTTTTTTTTTTTTTTTGTAGTTTCTTAGAGAACCGTACAATTTTGGTTTTGTGTCTTGGGTTTTTCTTTTTTCTGCCTGCAAGTTATCAGTGACATAGTTAGAAGTGTGCTGTCCTGCATGTATCTAGGAACAAATTTCTTTAAGGAAGGTTGGCCTTACATACAATGGTATCTCTTTAATTGTTCCCCCTTCTCCATTTGCTAGGCACACATACAAGGAAAGTTTACAGTCTCATGTTTAACAAGAATGTGCAGTTATAAGTGAGGAAGAATAGGTGTGGAAATTGGCATGTAAGAGGTTGGAGAGGTAGGTTGCAAGAGAACAACATGGCATTTATTGTCTGATGTTCTTTATTTTTTCACCCAAGTAATAGGGATACAAAACCATACTTCTAATTGTAAAGAAAGTGTTCAATAAGCTTGCAATGCTTGTTACTGTCAGAGGAATGGAGATCCTGCTTAGGAGGAGTCTTCTGTGCATAGAGATTCATATATTTATAATATGATTGCCAGTCTTGTAGACTGGAAAGGAAATTATATTTTTTAAAGCTGAAAGAAATGCTAGCAATATTAATATCAGCTATACTTCATCATTCAAGCAATTCAGTGTAAAGAAACCTTGACTTACCCTGAGGTTAGTCTCTAGTTTAGTTGAATTATTGGAGTGAAACATCAGAATTGAGGTCTGGCTGAAAGAAGGGCCTATAGAAGTTTCTTAGTATTTGTTGGCTTGATGCCTGGATAGGTGTTTGCATAAGATAACAGGAAAAAATGTACCTAAATATATGGGGGAAGGTAGAAGGTATTCCTCATGGAAGCATGGAGTGAGGAGTGGTGAAGATAATTTGACTATTTTGGAGTTACCCAATGCACAGTTACATGGTTTGTGTATCTTAGTCCTGATGAAGCAGCCTGAGATAAGTATAGAGGGATTGGTTAGTTTATTTTTGGTTTTTTGTTGGGTTTATGTTTTTTTCAGTCATCTTTATAATTGCTTGTGTGTTTCTGCTGTTGGTTTATCAGCCTCTACTGGGCTTACATTGCAATTTGCTGCATCTGATTTCCTGTCATTACAGTAACCTTCTTATGCCCAGTGTCTATAACCTTCACCATTAATGCTACGAGAAGATGATCTCTTGTTTCTGCA
Organism: Cettia cetti; assembly: GCA_013401135.1. Lineage (NCBI taxonomy): Eukaryota > Metazoa > Chordata > Aves > Passeriformes > Sylviidae > Cettia > Cettia cetti. The sequence goes on along the minus strand of VZUI01067368.1, from coordinate 2,937 downwards.
TTCACGCTCTTATTTCTAAAATAAGCTTTTCGATAGATAACTTTTACAGCATTTTAGCCAGGTGAGTAAAACACAGATCAGATGTGATCAGATTAAAACTATTTATTTATTAGATGTAGCTGAACTAACAAGGGAGATATAAATGCTGTGCTGATTTGAGTTTGGAGAAGGTGAAGGGCGTGCTGGTTACTGTGGCAGTGTTCTGTGTGTTTCCAAAAGCTGTTCTCTTGAACACACAAAGGCTGTTTCCCAAATGGTAGCTGACCATAAATGGGACTTCAGTCATAGTGAGTGCATCATAACTTCAGCTGGAATTATTAAATACAGCAGTTATGTTAAAATCTGCACAATTACCTTTGATATTTATTGTGGCATGAACTCTATGTGAAGTTGCAGTAGGAAAAAATGAACAAGAACTGCAGATAACATTCTAGTCTGTCAGCTTCTTTGTTTAGATTTTGTCAGGTTTAATTAGTTCATAAAGTCCATTTTTATGGAATCTACTCTGAAGAACGTTTGCTTTATAAGTGTTTTGTGGAAAGTCAGTGTTACACTAAGTTAAGGTTTGTATTGAAGAATTGTCTGTGATGTGTTTAAACATGTGCTCTGTCAGAAGAAAGGAGACTTGAAAAATTATGTATTTAGCTAGCACTGGTCCAGCACTGTAACAGCCTAGTATTTGGCATCTGAGTTATATTTCACATTAAGTTGTCTTTGAATATTTTCATAAACAAGAGAGGCAGTTTGTTTTGTGTCTCATACTCATAGTTCTGAGTAGTCTTTGGGAGATGACACATTGTTTACTTTGGTTTCAATAGTTTTCACAGAATAAAGCTTCAACAGGAGCTCCATCATGATACAATTGCCAGGCCTTTTAAGTTGTCTGGGGATGGTGCCAATACTCTTTGAAAAAGAACACAGCTAATTAATTCTTCCGGTTACTTAGTATTTCTGGCATAAATGAGCTCTGGGATCTCTGTCTCTCTTCAACATTATAAATTCACAATGAAGGGGTTGTTTTGTTGGTTTTTTCTAATAGCTCGAAGCAGTATGTAAAACCAGAAGTAAATGGGCATTACTACAGGAATAACTCTATATTGTACTGCAATCCAGTATTTATAAGTTTTCCTTTGTAATTAAGCTCTGATATTAATGATTTTAGGAAGAATTATTTCTCTGAGTCACCAGTGTTGAATTTTCCTTCTTCCAGTAATTAATTTCTTGAATAGGTTTTTCTGATTACTTCTGTAATGTTGTATTGCCTTTATTTTTATGCCAGACTCTGAATGAAGCCAAAATGTTGGTGCCAGCAGTTTCCTTTGCCTCCTGTTGGTACCCTTTTCTTCTACAGTTTAATTACTGGCAGTCTTCGCTGTTCACTCTTGTGAACAGCGAACTTGCTTTTTATTTTTTTATATATATAAATACTTGCAAATGTAACTTTCTAACAATATTCTAAGAATATTTTAACAATATTCTGGATGATCCTGAGTTCCATGGCTGCCAGCAGTGTTGTGTGCCTGTTTCTTAGGCTTCTATCTGTCAAACTTTTCAGTTCCTTTAAGTTTGCCTGTGGAGATGGATCCTGAGTCCTTTTTGTAGTTTCTTGCAACATCAGGAACTGGGGAAAGACCTTTTCACCTGTCTTTACTAGAGAGGCCTCAAAAAGCCTCATGACCTGTCACTTCAGTCTTCCTTAAGATTAATTTGAGTTTATTAATAATCTTTTGATATATTTGAGCTCTCTAGTGGGTTTTTCTTTTGAAGTGGTGATTGGAATGAGACCTTCGTATTCGTATGATGTATTTTTCTTATATTCAATTGTCAGTGAAGCCATATTAGTTGCCTATTGTAATTGAAACAAAGGAAAAAAAAAACTTTTTGTGTTGGAGTATATTTCTCTGAATTAAGATAGTGGGGACAGAGCCTCTTTGCTTTACTTCCTCTCATATTACGGTAAATATCATATTTTCCTATCTTGACACATTTGATGCACACATTCTAAAATTTAGTAAAGTGATACTGCACACAGGCATCTGCTTGGTGCAAAGCCACCAAAATTTATAAGTACAATAGAAAAAAAAAGAGGGCTATTTCCCAAGTTTTGTATGCTACCAACAAATAATTGAACTTTGCAAGCATTGAGTGATGACTCATGAGTCATTTTATGCCTCATGAAGATGCAGACAAATTTTTCTGTAGCACTTCTGAATTTTCAAGTAATTCTTATAGTGCTTTGCTTCTTCGGAGTAATAAATGGCAATTGTGGTCATTGTGTGTTTTATCAAGACTTGAGACACTGAAAAATTAGTTAGAATACAGAATACTTTATTGAAATGAAGCACTGGGATGACAATGTGGAACATTTGTTTTAAATACTGTTTTTAAATTTATTCTCTGTGTTTTTCTGAAAAGACTACATGCATTAATCTCTTTCTGTAGAGTTTTTGCTATAGCAGCTGTGAAGGTGCTTTTTTGCTGATACAATTTAAACGAAGCGTAAATACAAAATTTTAGTACTGTACAGGGAACTTGAGATGGACATCATAGAATTTGCTCTTCTGAAATAATAGAACATATTGCAAAGTGGTTTCCTTTAATGAGGGTTAAAGAAATTGGAAAAAGACTAAAGTGGTCTTAGGAGTATTGGGGGGGTTAACTATTTAGCAGGAAGTTTTATGCACTGCTCACTAGGAGAGGGGTGGAAAAATGGCATTTGATACTGAACTAGGGTAAACCAGTTTTCTTCATTACGCAGCACTTGCAAGGATGGCCAGGGTATCAGAGCCAGCCAGCCTGGGTTTAGGAGGGGTAGGTTGTGTTTGACCAGCCTGGTCTCCTTTTATGACCAAGTGACCCACCTGGTGGATGCAGGAAAGGCTGTGGATGTTGTGTACCTGGACTTCAGCAAGGCCTTTGACCCTGTTTCCCACTGCA